>JAOBYF010033122.1:0-12881 GCA_025403605.1 Parazoanthus darwini
TTGAACATAGCTTATTTCATAACATCTGACTATTCCCAAAGCCTTTGGGAAATACGCCAAAACACATCATCTCCGTTGTAAAGGGGTTTTCGCTCCGGTTTCAGAGAAAGATCGTTTCAGAGTCATTTGTTGAAGCTTGACAGCGCGTGAAATCAGATACTTCTTTCATGTGAATGTTTCCATGAATCGACCAATCAGAAATCCGCGGCCGCTGGCGGCCGCGTAGTATTTTTTAACAATAGGCTGTCTGTAGTTCCTACTTTTTCCTCCCCCTCCCCTTTTTATTTTTCCGCTCGCCTCAGTTTTCGCGCGCCATTCTGGATTCTCGGTCCCTCGTTCGACTATCTTCCGGAGGAAAAATAGGGACTACTCGTAGTCTAATTGCTGCTGCCTATTGATAGCCAGTTTTCCATTAACTTTTCGGCGTATCACCCTGTGTTTCCAACCAGAATATTTGTTACCATGGTTAAAGATAACTTTTGAAAAGTGAAAATCAAAAGATTTAGCAGTGAAAGAGACCCTTTTTAGCGAAGGCGATGAATCAAGACAGTGCTACTTCAGTTTTACCTGACAAAGTTGTTTAGCCCTCTCAGATTAGTAGAATGGAAATGGAAAACTCGTCCGCTTGATACGTTGAGTTGTAGGAGCGCGCAGGAATTCGTAAGTGCACGACAGAAGTGTTGGGTACAACACTTTTCGAGTGTATTTACAAATTCCTAAGTACTTCTATAACTCAACATAGCAAGCTGTCGAGTTTGCTATATCTTTTGTAAATTATGTCAATGAATAAACGTTGAAAAAAGGAAGCAAAGTTCACATTCAAGATTTATTAGTTATTAATGCCATAGCTAATAAATTTTTCAGTAGCTGAAGTCGCTTCACTAAATTCTCAAATGAAGTCTTAGTTTAACACGCTTTATTTAAATCGGAAACTATCATTTCTTCTTGAAAAAGATCATCAAAGGTAATCCAACTTAATGTTCAAATAAATAACAACAAAATATTAAAACTAGAACGTATACGTAGCTGCCATGCCGTCTGTCTGTTGTATCAATTTCAACTGTTAAGGGCGAGTTCTTCAGTAAACTTTTTGTGAATTTCGGCCCTTCGAATGAATCCATATATTTGTCGATCCTCTCCAAGCTTCGTTCCCTTGACTTTTCAAATTTGAAACATTCCTTTTTTCCTTTGTGTTTGATGTTCCCAGCAAGAATTTCAAATATAGCTGCTCGAAGTGTTTGTGTTAACCTAGTTTCGTCGGATATTCGAGTCCGGATTCAAGTCTTCCTTGAAAATTTGCTTATTTGCATCAATTTTTGGTGATTTTTTTTGCGTCTCTACACTTTTTGAGCTTATCGTCCATGAACGATTCTCCTTTAAACTTAAGTTTGATCGTACTTTGTTCTTTAACAGACTTGTATCGACTCGACTCGACGATGCGTTTGCGGCGCGCTCAATATTTGGTGCCAAAAGGTGCTTATTTCTCTCCTTTCACAGGCAGTTGGCATGACACACACTCGTTGCCGATCTAAGTTTTAACTCTTATAAAAGTTCTTTTTTTTTAAGAAAATATTAAATCAAGAGTCATGCTAAGACGTAGCTTGCGCGCCTCTATCCCGATTTAGAAGCGTCACCCAGGCTAGTCAGGCCGCTCGCTATATCTGCAGATATTACAAACAGCTATAATCTTAATCCAATCAGCCGGCGTACTATGTCAGGAGGACCTAGTTGTAAAGGTCGCTGCATGGTCGTTAGGGGTTGACTGCCCTGCCATTTTACTAGTTAGACCCAAAATGTGAGTTTTTTTACTGCTGTACGATGCTGTTTACCTAAGCAGTTTATTTTCTTAACAGTATATTTAGGTAACTACCTATTACGATAAAATTCGAACTAAGTACATTGTTTTATTTTTCGCTTACTGTTCGATTGAAGGGATTAAAGTTTTTATTCCATTTCAAGGGTACGTTGCTCTAGATTGCGTCCATTACACCCCGTTTATGGCACCCAGAGTCATTCTACACAAAGATAACGTCGGTGACTCGTTAGTTTTCGTGTGTTTAAATAGTTGGTACAACAAGAAGAACCTTTGACAACGTTTTTCTAAATCTTTTAAACCGTTTTGGTGCCATCATATTTTCTGAAAATGTTTAGGAAGAGCTACGCACGCAAAAAATAGAAATCATGCAGTCAATTATTACAAACTATCAAATATTAATCATGTCGTTACACAGTCATGGTTCGTAGGTACACATTGTGTACGAGTTGAAAACAAGCCGATTGTGCTGTCCTTTCTAAATGAGCGAGCTTTTGTTGAGCCAGGAATCGTATGGGAGTTAAATGAGCCGGTCTAAACGTGTATGAAGGAAAAGAGATGGAAGATTAAATTGTTCCTAAGCCGCCGTTGTCCGTTTGACTGCATTAGTATCTTTTTGACCACCAGGGAATCATTTGTTTTCAGTTTATCCCCAGACTACCCATTCCAGATATCAGTGGTTTTGAAATGCAAATTTGACCTAAAATAACAGTGTGTTGATTGATTGATTGATTGATTGATTGATTGATTGATTGATTGATTAACTGACGGACCACGTTAGTCTATAACAAATTCTAAAGCGACAATGATCCCTCAAGGGTCGCACAGCAAAAAAAATTCTTATTTCGATATAAACTTGGCCGTACTCTTTTATTCCAAAGTAAATTACTCCCTACTTCTCCGACAGTTGCGTTGTTTTGGTTCTGAATTAAGTGAATATCATTCGTCGCCGGGTAATTAGAACGCCAATTCGGTGATTTGATTGTAAGATGTAATTAGGAGATACCGGTAAAACTTCGATGGTGCTTTCGTTTGACTTACTTCCCTGAAATATTATAGCATAGGTTATTTTTGACTTGAGTAACCAAATAAATAACTTGGTGATGGGAAACATATTTCACAACTCTCGATCGACTATGGAATATTTAAGTGCCGATGTAGTAGTGTATGGTAATCGAAATCTCGTTTTAGTTTGGAACTCGTTCCTTTTAAGAAACATTGCTCGAACTTCTCGTTACTTAGGTTTGGTTAAACGCTTGAGAACGAAATTTTCCAAAAAACGTTTTTCGCAAGAATTGAGATGGTAGCAATGGTCTCAATTTGTTCCGGCCTATTAAGCTGGAAAAAGCCAATTAGGAAAATGGCGACGTCTTGATGGCGGTCGTGTTTGCTGTAAATGTCTGTTTTTTTTCTTTTTACTTCCTTTTTGGATGGCTTAAATGTTCATATTGGTTGATCGTCTATATGAAAAATTGATCGCGTTAAATGAAATTCATGGCAAGTGCGAAACTATAATCCTTAACTACGTGACATTCAGTTAATGTGGGCCTTGACGCAGGTCAATGGCAAAGTTTTACTCTCAAAGTTGTACCTTTTGAAGTAGGGGGATATCCGTGAGTATTGGAAGAGCTGTCAACAATATATGGTGTCTAAAGAAGCGCGTGCGTTCTAAAATCAATTTAAAGCCAAAACTCAAGCAATCTTTTTCAGTATCTGTCCGTTTTGGTCCGATAAGCGAAAACTCACCTGACGCCCGTTTCACGTACTAAAATTCATGTGTTCATGAGATCTCGGTTTCCCGACAAGTCTTACGAAAATATTCCCACATCATTGGTTCAGCCCGTTTTATGAGGTGCGTGTGTGTGTCAATAACACTTTATGTCCCTATTCTTGTTGTAGCCGAACAGTTTATCCCAGTAAGCAGGCTGGAAGAACACGGGAAGAATTCGATGAAAACGATGATTCTGTGCTAATTTTCTTTGGACAAGAAATAGTTTGTATCGAGACGATAAAACTACACTGAAGAATTTGTTTTTTGTTAGTAAAGAATGAAAAATGTTCCACTCACCCGTTCACACTTTATAGGGAATGTATTCCAGGCTAGGCAAACGCTTATCAGAGGTTTGTCAAACGCTTATGAGAATGGTAAATGTCTTGTTTTATCGAGGAAGAATGAAGACTGAAAAGTGAACCTGTGACATCACAGCTACAACAAAGGGAAATACAGTGGTGCATTGTGGGGAAAGTTGACTTGCCGTCGCTTCTGACGCCGATTTAAGAGAAATTCGAACTAATTCTAAAGACCAA
Organism: Parazoanthus darwini; assembly: GCA_025403605.1. NCBI lineage: Eukaryota > Metazoa > Cnidaria > Anthozoa > Zoantharia > Parazoanthidae > Parazoanthus > Parazoanthus darwini. Next base: position 4,121 of record JAOBYF010033122.1, read on the forward strand.
GTTGTCAAAACTCCGGACATGCACACGAAAGGAAGCATGCAAGTTTGTTTTCACTGCTGGTCAAGTTTATTGTTATTGAGCCCTAAAATTCAACCCAGTTTAATATGAAGCTTGAATTACCGGCCCCGGTTTATACAAGAGAGGTGGGTCACTCCCCCGTCACCCCGCTTGTTAGTCCGTCGTACATCGTAAAATCTCAGTTACAACCCATTCCCGGTTATATGTTGGCCCATCTACATTCTAAGAAAAAGATGCTCCGTTTCTTGGCTCGCTGTTATAAGCTCCTTTCTTTAGTTTTTTGTTTCGTTCATGTAAGTACTTTCAAGAATCCTTTGAGGTTTGCCAGTGTGATTATTGCTGTTACAACTGGAAATTTATTCAATCAGTTTGTTCCACGTATTGAAAGAAAATCACGATTTGTTGTTACATTTAACAACCTAAAACCCCAAATAAAAGTAGAACGTGCTTGGAAAATACTGTACGTCAGTCTTGATTTATTTCTTCTACTGCTAGTCCGTCAAGCGGCGGAAGTGTTCAACTCGGACAATTACCTTTACTTATTTGAGATGCCATCATGTGTTTCTTTATATGGCTTGTGTTCTCTTCTTAAAGTTCAACTGCATTACACGCTTTATTTTTTAAGAAGCAGTAAAATTGGCCGAGGCTCATTCATAATTTTTGGCGATTTGAGTCTCAAATTGTTCTTAAATTATTCTTATTTCTATATGTGGTTTAAATCGAATAAAACTAAGCCTAAGGTATTGATCATTCTTGCACTGCAAAAGCTTGCCTATTTACCTATTAAAGATACAGTACGCTGTATGCATGTGTCGGCTGTGCTGTGATTGGAAGCTGATCGACAGTTCTGTGGCAATCTAATGTGATTGACAGTTGAGCATCGTCCATGCGATACCATATATGGCTCGATTGTGCTGTAATCAAGAGTTGACTGACAGTCGTGCGGTACCTCAGTGGCTCCACTGTGTTTTGATTGACGTTTGAACGACAGCCATGCGCTGCCTTATTTGGTTCGAATGTACTATTATCGTTTGTTAACTTACCGGTGTGCAACACTTACGGCTTTGTAATGTTCATCAAGTCGGTGAAAATGTTTGGGAGTAAAAGACGGCAAAGAAACGACGTACAATCAGGGCGCCTTGGTGCAACACAAGATGAAAATATACTTAATTAACTAGTTTTGTTTCATTATGCTCCTAATGACGAGCAAGAACAATCAAATCATTAAATTAACGTTTCCAAAAACAGCCGCCATCAACTTTTGGTAATATTGTAATTAATATTACGAGCAAATTAATCCAAGTCCTAAATGACGTTAGTCAATCGCTGAGTGATTAAGCGAGAAAACGCGACAAACACCGAATGCCGACACACTGACCTCGCTAATGAAACAGCTTTCGGCCTTCACTCATTTAGACAAAATTAGGAGGACTTAAGTTCGTCAAACAAGACAACAGACGTTGAGTTAAGTGACCGACTGCCTCCATCTTTTACCATAAAAGGAAATATAACGATTCAAAATACGAAAGGTAGGCAATGAACCGTAGACGCACAGTGTGCGTACGTTTTGCTAAAATTGCCAGTGTCGCCTAATGTTAATTGCCTATAACGTTGCAATTCATTGCCCCCAAAGTAGGCCTATAAGAGCAAAAGAGTTCACGATAGCAAAATGTTTATCTTAATTCACTCCTTCACAAAACTTTTAAGGAAACAGCGTTCCGAACGCAAATATAGTTAGGATGTAATAATAAAAGCTGCCTTCATCCCTTCAATCTAAGAGAGAAAACAACATCTCGAACGGGGATTTAATGTAAGCAAAGATTTACGATAGTAAAAGAGATTGCCTCTTCATTTCTTCACAGTAAGTAACATCATTCGAACGTGAGTGTAAGCAAAATATTAACGATCGTAAAAGTCGCCCGTCTTTCAGCCCTTCGCACTAAAGAGAAAACAACAACTCGAATGAGGATTTAATGAAAGCAAAGATTTACGATAGTAAAAAAACTGTTTCTTAATCCCTTCACACTAATACTGAACGGGAATTTAAAAACGATGCAAGGAAAATTGACGATAATAAAATGACTGGTTTTACTCCTTCATACTAAAAGGAAAAAACGTATTGGACGCTTATAACGATGTAAGCAAAGCATAATGGAACGATGGCTGCCTTTATCCTATCACACTTAATACGAAAACACCGTTTTAAACGAGAAAATAAGAAGGGTTTAAGCAAAATACTGATGATAGTAAGGACTGCCTTTGTTCTTTCATAATAAAAAGAAAAAGCACTTCTTACGGGGGTGTAATAAGTATTGAGGATAGTAAAATGACTGCCTTCGTTCCTTCAACTAAATAGAAGAGAGCCTTTCGATCGGGTATTTAAAAATGATGTAAGGAAAATATTGACGATAGTTGAGTGACTGCGTTCGCACTAAATAGGAAAATTGCGTTTGGAAAGCGGATTGAACAAATGATGTTGGCAAAACATTGACGGTAAAAATAATGGCCGCCACTTTCATCCTTCAGACTAAGTGGAAAAGTAACGTTTCGAACGGGGATTTAATAACGATGTATGCAATTGATCGACGGTAGTAAAAAGATCGACTACCACTTCATTTTTTCACAGTGAATAGATAACAACATTCGATCGACGATGTAAGCAAATATTAACGAATAGAAAAGTCGCCCGTCCTTTATCCCTTCACACTAAAAGAGAAAACAACAACTCGAAAGGGGGTTTAATTTAAGCAGAGATTAACGACAGTAAAAGAAGTTTCCTCTTCATTTCTTCACAGTGAATAAGTAGCAACATTCGAACGCGGATGTAAGCAAAATATTAACGATCGTAAAAGGTCGCCCCGAGCCTTCATCCCTTCACACTAAAAGAGAAAACAACAACTCGAAAGGGGATTTAATGTAAGCAAAGATTTACGATAGTAAAAGAGGTTGTCTCTTCATTTCTTCACAGTGAATAAGTAACAACATTCGAACGTGAGTGTAAGCAAAATGTTAACGATTGTAAAAGTCGCCCGGCCGTCATCCCTTCACACTAAAAGGGAAAACAACAACTCGAAAGGGGATTTAATAACGATGTAAACAAAGAATTACGATAGTAAAGGAAGTTTCCTCTTTATTTCTTCACAGTAAGTAACATCATTCGAACGATGTTAACGATCGTAAAAGTCGCCCGGCCTTCATCCCTTCACACTAAAAGAGAAAACAACAATTCGAGCGAGGATTTAATAACGATGTAAGCAAAGAATTACGATAGTAAAATAAGTTTCCTCTTCATTTCTTCACAGTGCCGGAATAAGTAGCAACATTCGAACGAGGATGTAAGCAAAATATTAACGATCGTAAAAAGTCGCCCCGAGCCTTCATCCCTTCACACTAAAAGGGAAAACAACAACTCGAACGGGGATTTAATGTCAGCAAAGATTTACGACAATACTCTTCATTTCTTCACAGTGAATAAGTAACAACATTCGAACGCGGATGTAAGAAAACAATGATTGTAAAAGTCGTCCTGCTTTCATCCCTTCACAGTAAAAGAGGAAACAACAATTCGAACGGGGATTTAATAACGATGTAAGCAAAGATAAATGAACAATAGTAAAAACAGTTGCTTCTGCATTTCTTCACTGTGAATAAGTAACAACATTCGAACGAGGATGTAAGCAAAATATTACGATTGTAAAAGTCGCCCGGCCTTCATCCTTCATCTTAAGGAAAATATTGACGATAGTAGTGACTGCGTTCGCACTAAATAGGAAAATTGCGTTTGGAAAGCGGATTGAACAAATGATGTTGGCAAAACACTGACGGTAAAAATAATGGCCGCCACCTTCATCCTTCAGACTAAGTGGAAAAGTAACGTTTTCAACGGGGATTGAATAACGATGTATGCAACAGATCGACGGTAGTAAAAAGATCGACTCCAAACATCGTACCTAATTAAGAAAACCACACTGATTTCGACCGGGGTATAATAACGATGTAAGCAAAAGATCGAAGATAGTAAAATGCCCGTCCTCACCCCTTACACTAAATAAGACAACAGCATTTCGAACGACGACTTAATGACGGTGTAAGCAAAAGGTTTATGATAGCAACACGGCCGCCTTCATACCTTCACACTAAACGAGAAGCAGCATATTGAACGGGAACTTAGCGTCTGATATAGGCAAAAGATCGATGAAAGCAGAAATGACTGCCTTCATGTCTTCACAATAAATAAGAAAACAGTGCTTCGAACGAGGATCTTATAACGATGTAAGAAAAGGATTGACGGTTCTAAATGGCCCTAAATAACGAACGGTGATTTTATAACGGTGTACGAAAAAGATTGACGGTACTAGATAGAACTAAATAATTTTATACATGGAAGGAAAAGACTGACGGTACTTGATGGCACTAAATAATTTCGAACGGCGATTTTATAACGGTGTAAGAAAAAGATTGACGGTACTAGATGACACTAAATAATTTCGAACGGGGATTTTATAACGGTGAAAGAAAAAGATTGACGGTACTAGATGGCACTAAATATTTTCGAATGGGGATTTTATAATGGTGTAAGAAAAAGACTGACGGTACTAGATGGCACCAAATAATTTCGAACGTGGATTTTATAACGGTGTAACGAAAAGACTGACGGTACTAGATGGCACAAAATAATTTCGAACGGAGATTTTATAATGGTGTAAGAAAAAGATTGACGGTACTAGATGGCACTAAATAATTTTATACATAGAAGGAAAAGACTGACGGTATAAAATCTCCGTTCGAAAATAATTTCGAACGGGGATTTTATATCGGTGTAAGAAAAAGATTGACGGTACTAGATAAAACTAAATAATTTCGAACGGGGATTTTATAATGGTGTAAGAAAAAGATTGACGGTACTAGATGGCACTAAATAATTTCGAACGGGGATTTTATAACGGTGTAAGAAAAAGATTGACGGTACTAGATGGCACTAAATAATTTCGAACGGTGTAAGAAAAAGATTGACGGTACTAAATGGCACTAAATAATTTCGAACGGGGCTAATTAACAAGCACTTATCGGCGAAGAAAATGCAGTGAAAGCAGTGAAACCGAGAGTGAAGAATGTGACCGGCAACATTGTTAACATCCCTCCCCTTTCCTTCCATCCAATCCGCTCTTACATCATTATTCAATAATTAACTGATTTAGAGGCGTAAAGCAAGAAAACTTCAACGAATATTTTGTGTTATAACAAGAGAAATGGAGATAAATAATTTGTGCCGAGTCATAGTAGATGCGTATGTCCAATTAAACGTTTCTACTGGAATATCTCCCGAGCTCCCCACCCAAAGGAACAGTGCTAAACAGTCTTGTATATGTCAAGGAAGTGTGTAAAGAGGATTACAGTAAAAACCCGCGTATAAGAACCTACATTTTTCCAAGTTAGACTAAATAGGTTCTTATATAAATGGTTTCTTAACTTGGAAGTTAGTTTCTTTAACAGGTTTCATTTTTTAAACAAAAACCATGTTTGTTACTGGTGGGCATGGCCTGTTTATTGGTATTGTACATTGTATACATAAAACCTTTTATCTAAGCATATTCAAATCCATTATGCACTTGCATGTCATATGCACGTTAATTGTCTCATTGTCAGGATTTTAGCTTCCTTTCATTAACTGGTAAAGCTTATTTCATTTTATTTAAGAAATCAGTGTTCGACTGAATTTCTCAGAATAAGAACCTGTTTCAAACTCTAGGCTAGAACAGGTTCTTATGTAAAGGGGATCTAAATCGACAATTTTAGTTAGGTTCTTATACACGCGGGTATTTACTGTATTTGGAGTTTTTTATATAGCCGATAGACCTAATAACTTTTGTATCCATACCTTAGTGAGAAAATTCATGTTGATCACTTTATCACCAGGTGGAGAAACCAAACGTCCACTAAGTTGTGGCTGCTGTTTCTGTTCCTGTATGTCAGTGAAATCTTCTCCTTGGCGATCTACTGTACGGATTACCAGGGCGAGTTGAAGGTAGGTTTGCTGGTAGTTTATTGTATTGATTGAGGGGGTGGGGGTGGGGATGGGGTGAGAGAGTGCACTGACTAAGGCCTTCTTCGTGCCTTTGGATACTTACCGTGTTCTTTATTAAACACCCAATTTCTATTAAGCCCCCTTCTGCCAAGCCCCCAGTCCAGGACACTAAAAATTAAGTAGGCCTCCAGCCGGTAGCTATTAGGGCGGTATTATAGGGTCCGTTTACATTAGAGGCGGGATGAGTTTCGCCCCGGGATCAAAGTCGTACTAACATGGTGGCCGTATTAATGGAGCAGGGTCAAATTTCTTGACTTAACGGTCGTCAGGACAAATACATCGCATTCACACTTCTTGAACAACTGTTCTCTTTAATAAACATTTGGAAAGTGGATATAATTGTAAACAGTACCGGAAACCTCACTCAGTAATACAATACTGCTAAAATCGGGGGCGGGGGACTGATTCGCCCCCACCCACAAGGCAGGGTTAAGGTTGGGGAGGGGCGGCTTTGAATGTTGAGAAGCGGCAGGACAAAAGGATGTTGGGCGATGTTGTAGGTTGGAGAGGATTTCCCCACATTTTACTCTGTTTAAATATAAGCAAATTTACATTGCTTTGTTAAAACAATAGTATATCCCTGAGTTGCTGGAGAAAACTTGGTGCCTTAATTTCTTTGAGGTTGAATTTAACATGATTTCTTGATACCTTAAGGTTGTGGCATGGACAGAAGCGTGCGGGCCCGCTGCGGTATGTGTCACAGTATACTGTTATATTTCAGTAGATTCTTTTTTTACGTATTTTATACATTTCGCTGCGGAATTTCTTCAAGTCGTACTCTCTAGTTTCCACTAAGTCGTACATAAACTTTCGTTGACCGAAATCTCAAATGTGATGTTCAATTCTTCTTCTACTCTTCCTCTCAAGTGCCTTTCTTTGTGAGCCTATAACTGCTATCTTACATTTAATTTACACAATAGACGATTTTTAAAATTTAAAAATTATAACCTAAAAAAACAAAAGAGTATTGTATATTTTGTCAAAAACCTTCTAGATGCTTTTCGTTTTTCTACAAAGTCACGAATTCTCGTTTCTAAAACAATAAGATCTAAATTTTTAATAAACCAGCCATCCGAATATACAAACCTATTATTATTAGCCGAGTGCGAGGTCCGTACGGCAAGTTATGGACCGAGTTTTTTCCTTCCTTTTATGGCCCAAGTACGAAGCGCGCGGGCCATGAAAACAAGGAAGGAAAAAAACAAGGGTTCATTACTTGCCGTTCGGACCGAGCAAATGAGGCTATTAATAAGAAGTTTATTACATGGTTTTCTTGGTTATTTGAAGGAAGTGTTCCAGAACTAGAGGTCCGCACTGCTACTTACGGACCTGAAATTGACCAAACACAGCAAACAAAATTAGTTAGCCATATAACAATAATTAGCAGCATACCAGTCAAATATTTTTTCTGCAAGATAGTTTTCAGACAAGACGATAAGTGTCTGTGGTTCGTTTTCGATAGATCGTAACGCTTGCCCAGTAATATTGCTCGGCTATCAACATTGGTCATTTCTCTACAAGTAAGAGCGTACAAGACAGGATTAAACTTTTATTCTTTGCCGGTTCAGGTGATGGTTTTACTGGGAATCTTACACACCCACGTCGTGTCCACGGATTCGTTCAAGGAAATGAAGACCAGAAAACGAGCCAAGGTTGCGAGGAAGTGCGTATAATTTTTGACGTGTTTGTTAATATCTATCTTTGTTTCGGCATTTGTTCGACTGTTGCTGCGCTGATATTCAGTCGAGCATTGATCGGTTGGTTTCATACTTTAAATAACTGTGTGCTTTACCTGCATGTCCTATATAATGCCGGGAGAACTACCAAAGTACCTTTTTCTGTAAAACACGTAAGGCGGTACCTGAAAATTTTCCCACCCCCACTCCCCCAAAAAATTAAGTCCAAAAAACTTCTGATGCAAGAATTCTTCCCTATATAAGCCTTTCCCTATCCCTCTAGCCTGCGTAGTAAGCGTTTCCGTGGAGATTTAAAAAGAAGGCGAACCAGCGAGCGAGTTTTGAGGCCGCGCGAGAAATAAGGGCGAGTAAAAATTAAAAGGGAGGGGATTGGGAAGCTTCCTTCCTTTCCCCTCCTCTCCCCCCTCTCTCCAAGTTTTGCTCGCCTCCATATCTGGCGCGGCCTCAAATTCGCTCGCTGCTCTTTTGAAATTCCACGGAAATGCTTGCCACGCAGGCTGTATCCCCCCACCCCGGAAAAAAATGTTTTAGTACCACATTTTCTTTTTGTGTGACAACGATCTATATATCTCCCAGGTGTCACTTCCCTACTTATCCCACTCTGTCTTTCGAACAAGGAAAGGCCATCGCCAACACTGTGCGTTTGTCTATTTAATTTTTTAAGGCATCGTCTGAATCATCAGAAAAAGCACAGTTTTGATGATGACCACCGGAGGCCGATGGTTAACGGAGTTGTAGAGAGCATTTCTTCTCGAGAAAACCCCCGTGGCGAACTGCGACAGAGAAAAAGACGAACAAGTGAAACGGGTTAGTTTGCATTAAAGATGTACGTTGGGTTGGCCATAAACGTTATTTCCGACCAGGTCTATATACTTCTTACGTAAAGGCCACTTGTATCGATTAGCCCCTATGGTTATGTCATGTGGCCAGCACTTAACAACCTGTAACTTATCTCTCTTAC
>JAOBYF010033233.1:0-12879 GCA_025403605.1 Parazoanthus darwini
ATGATAATGATAATGATAATGATAATGATAATGATAATGATAATGATAATGATAATGATAATGATAATGATAATAGTAATAATAATAATAATAGTGGAAGTAGAAGTAGTAGTAGTAGTAGTAGAAATGATAATATTTAGTGTAATAATAATTAGGAATTCTATACCGCCTTTCTTTTCTGTCCCGTTGAATGACAGCTAAGGAAACATCGCGCTTTCAAAATCTGATCGCTTGAATTAAGGTTGCGTCAAGATCTGGCAGAAACTCACCCCATTCTTGGAAGTAGCGAATTTATTCTTCGACCTGTCCGCGTCCACCACACTAATGCCCTCACACGGATTGGGACTGCAGTATTTTGCAGTGTCTCGTGAAGGTACACGCTCTACCGAACTATGCAGAGAATCGGAATCCATGACAACTTCCGGTTCAGCTCCCTCCTTAGTAACCAACGAGAAATGATTGGCTATCATACTGGATGGTCCCCTGGTTTTATCAATCTTCTTCATGGTAAGAGTAGAGCAAGTATTGGTGGATATGCCGGCTGGAACACTTGATACGACTGTATTCCGTCTGTCTTCTGACCGACCAGCTAGTTGAGAGTAACACAAAAACAACAGATGACGATCTCAACAAAAGCAAAACTGGAGAATTACGAGAGGTAAACTACATCACTCTTTAACAATCAAGATAGTATTTACATTAACGAACAAAACCGCAAATACCAATTTAGAGTTAATTTCAATTCGATACTCTCCATGTTACAGTTACGATACGATAAATCAACCGTAACAAATTAACATGGACCAGTTTCTTGACTCTACTTCTATCGGTCTTAAAACAACTAACGTGTCTGCTTTTACTTTAAGACTACCAACAGTCATCATGCGATCACACACACAAGAAATAGAAGCATATTTCTTGGGCAAACAATTTTCTTATATCAGGATATCAGGAAATAGAAGAAGAACTCACTCACATGTTTGAAAACTCTGAGACACTCTAGGGGTTTCTTTTACCACTGGATGGGCCTCCTTGGACACACGAGAGACTTCTGTTGACTTTTGAAGGGTTTCCGTAGACACCTGAGGGTTTCTCCTTGACAATCGAGGGCCTTTCTTGGGCACTGGAAGGGTTTCATTTGGCACTCGCGGGGCCTCCTTGAACTCCTGAGGGGTTTTCTTAGACAATCGAGGGGCATTCGCGGACAACCAAAGGTCTTTCGTTACCACTCGAGATGCTTCTTTTGACAGCCGAGGGCGTTTCGTTGACGTTTGAAGGGTTTCCTTGGACACCTGGGGGGTTTCCTTAGACACCTGAGGGGCTTCCTTGCATACCGAAGGCTTTTCCAGTACCACTTGAGGGGTCTCTCTGGACACCTGACAAGCTTCTGTTGACTTTTGAAGGGTTTCCTGGGATGTCTGAGGGCTTTCCCTTGACACTGGAGGGGTTTCCTTGCATACCGAAGGCTTTTCCAGTACCACTTGAGGGGTCTCTCTGGACACCTGACAAGCTTCTGTCGACTTTTGAAGGGTTTCCTGGGATATCTGAGGGTTTTCCCTTGACACTGGAGGGGCTTCCTTGGATGTTACTGTCGAGTTTTTAGAGGCTTCCTTGTGTTCGTGAGGGTTTTCCGTTGACAATTGCAAGGTTTCATTGGACGCACACGGCGACAAAACTTGGCTGTATACTTCACCCTGACCACTCGAGGAACTGTCAGAAAGATTGCAGACCCACGTCTCAGGTTTAAACACCTAATTTTACGTTGAGAAGGCTGAAAATGTTTTGTTTCGGTAACAATATATTTTTGACTTGTCAAGATAACGCGAGCACCAATGTGAAATATTAAGCAACCAAATGCACTTTTCTTTATTTAGGAGACACAAAATTTGAATGCTATTTTAGCTTGCAAACAGGCTCATTTACAGGGAGCAGTACAAGTGGGGGAAGGGGGAAGAAACAAGAAAATGAGCCTGTGCGGAAAGCACAGGAAACAAACCCTAGAATATAGGTTTTTGCATCATAAAACTTCAGTCAAGCAGAATAAAAAAATCATTTAAGCATTTCAGTGCAAAAACTTACATCCTAGATCATAATTCCTTCATTTATAAAAACCAAAAGTTCTTTTTGGCCTGGGTGGTTTAATAATGCTCAAGACATTCTTTTTGACATTGTTGCGTAACGCAATGTAACAATGCAAGAGTCACGCACCTGGAGTGGACAACTCGAATTTCGTTCCCTACATCTTGGAGGAGACTTTGCTGGTCCTGCGTCAGCGAGTGAACAGCAACAATCTTTGGTAAACTTTCATGGTCATAAGCGGTCCCAGCGCTTGTAACTCTCACTTGATGATTAGAGGCTTGGGGCTTTGTTTGCAGTGTTGCCGCCTTGGAGTATGTATTTACTGGCGTAGACTGGAAACTAGTCGTGAGGCTGTCGGCATGGCTGTATATTGCATTTGAACCATGAGCTTGGCTTCGCGCCTTCACTACGTTACTGTACTTTAACGCTATGTAACCCTTGTCACTTGGCTGCTGTATCGCACTGCTCTTAAGGACCCAGCCCCTATCGGCAGTTCTGCACAGTGTCGGTGGACTACTTGGGAGTCTAGCCCAACCAATGTGGCCTGGGTGCTGCGTTTGGGGCAAATGCTGAAGGGAAAAGTTGGGTTGCTTTCTTCCATCGGTTGATATGGTCCGCGTTGGGAAGAAGAGGCCAGGCGACTGGGACACAGGCGCGGTTTGGTTGTCGTAATTATGAACGTCATCGATAAGCAAACCATTCACAACTGAAACAAAACGAAACACTGGTATTTAAAATCATTTCTGGTGTTGTTTGTTCTTTTTCTTTGCTCAGTTGTTCTCCATGACTGTCAATCTTCATTTATAATTTGATTTTGAAACGCTTTGTAATGGCATCTTTTGTTGTTGTTGTTATTTTTAAAAAATTCATATTGAAAGACTGACCTGCCTCAGTAAGCTTCACTATCTGAGGATCGGTAAAAACTGTAAAATTTTTAATTAGAACTAACCAATACTATTAATATTACTATTATTGTCGTTGCTTTTGTTTGTTTGTTGTAGTACTATACACAACTTTCATGATTTGCTCCAGTGACCATAAACAATAACTTCAAGTCGAGGTTAAGTTCCAAGTTATCACACATTTGCTGTTTTGTGGCCCTACTTGGCCTCGACTCGATGTTTTTGTTCATGGCCATTGGGGGTGTGTTATGAAAGTGGTCTATTGGTCTGCAGTCTTCAGTTTTATATGGTCTGTCTCTTTCTTTTATAAAATATATTTTGGAAATACCAAGAACAGTTGAACAAACTTTTCTGTATAGATTCTTAAATTTAACATCTCTAAGTCGATTCAATTTACAATAATATATCGTACTCGATAAGAAATTGTCGAGAAATCACTTCATGAGCAAGGCTTGAAATTGACGTTATTGAACTTGGTCTGCGATAAACTTGCGCGTGTAAACTACAGACAGGAAAATATTTTACAACTGTTTTAGGACCCATCAATGTTTCTATTTGCTTTGAAATTTTTTTGGGCTTCCGTCCACCACCTTGTTTCATAAAGACCACACATTCCTTCAATTTGGTGGGCACTACATACATCATTACTGAGTGACGTGTCTGGTGATCTGTGCCAGACTTTTTCCCCAAACTTGCATGTTATCATTTGATCAATGGCAGCCAAAAAACAGATAGAAGCAGAAAAAGAGTCACAGACTTTTTGACGGAGTGAGTCAGCGTCTTCTGAAACGGGTGCACGTTCGAATTTGGCCCACGACAAGCTAGCTTTTAAGAGACTTAGATTTTATAATCAGTTTATAAATTTAACTGATTGTTGAGGACAAGTTTGTTGCATGAAAATGTTAGTACCTAGCTGCTCTTGACCCACCATACGACAATCAGCCCTACGGCAATCCACCATACGACAGCCAGTCGACCCACGTCACTCTAAATACAACAATCAGTCCCGCAAAAATCCACCATACGAAATCCAGCCCTGTAGCAATTTGCTTTATTTGCCTTAACATTTTTTTAAAGGTTTTTGAATTGAAACATTCAAGCTAATGGATTCAGGAGAAAGTTTAGGCCATAAGGGCAACCAGATGATCGTCAAAATTAGGCTGTTCTCGCCCCAGGCTTTAACTGTCCAGCAAGTGGGTGAAAAACTTAGAACATGCTTCGAGAAAACTTCAATTTTTAATTTTAATAGACAAATTAATTAACAGTTTATTTTGGTGAGTATTTGATGCCCAGATAATAAAAAAAAACCATTGTAATGCATGGACACATCAACCGTACCAACAATTTTATTGTGTAAACGGTGATTTTTTTGTGGTACCGGTACCAATTTTTATCCTACCCGTTCCACCTTTTTCATAGTGTAAATGGGCTTTAAGTTCCACTGTAGCAATAAAAGAGAGTTATGTTTTTAAAGTCTTGCATGGGGACAGCGAACGAAAAACGCCGATCCATTCAAACTATTGACCAATGGACCAGGGTTTTTCAGACCTTCGTGGCGATTATGTAGAGAAATACCCAGAGGCCACACCGGGATTAATGAAATATAGTGCAATTGTAAGGGAGCTAGCAGCCCAGGGTGGAAATTGGCGTTTCTATGACGACAGTAGCGAAGCGCACTAATGACGTCACGAAATTTAGACCCCCGTCGTGGGTCAGACAAACAAACGCCAAATCGGTAATGTTTGTAAGGGGAATGTGTGAATGGCGAGCGGTTCTCTTCCATCTTTTACGGTTCTCACCGACGAAGACGACGTTCCGGGCTCCAAATTTGAAAGAGAACCAGAAGAATACACTGTTAGCCAGTTAAAGCGGTGGTTAAAGTGCAGGGGATTGAAATTAAGTGGAAAACGAGATGAGCTACTGAAACGTGTGAGCGACTGTGTCAAAAGCGGGAATCATCACAAGCTCGATCCGAGTATCGACGATGGCAAATGGTTCTCCGCAAAAGTCTTCAAAGAAAAAGCAAAGTTACAAGCAAATTGTAGATTAAGTTCGCTTCAGTTTGTTCCATCCACTGGCTGGCGTGCTTTCCCATCGCAAAACATACCTTCGCTTTTCAACTATGGGCACGTGCATTATTACGCATTGGAATCGGTGCAAGATATTAATGGCGCCGAACAGATCGAAGACGGACTAGGGCACATGACGGACAAACCATTGAAAAATGGCAGAAAATATGTGGATTCAGGCTTTGTTCACGATATCATGGACACGGTTAACGGCGAACGCTATTTTGTGCGAGCTCATGTGTGGCCGTCGATGAGAACAGAGCTTCCGCACAATGTTATTGTTGTGATTTCTGTGAACAGTGGCGCTGTTCTTCACGCCTCGTGTGAACCTTGTCGCGCTTCGTCTTTAGGCCGCTGTAGTCATGTTGTAGCCGTATTGTTTTCTGTCCTTGACTACGTTCAAAAACACGGACCCGTGTTGGCTAAACCGTGCACAAGTGAAGAATGTTCCTGGAATAAGGGCAAGAAAAGAAATAAGAATCCTGGGAGGGTAAGCGAGGCGAAATACAGCAGCAAGAAGCCAGCCACTTTGCCCGTGATTAATTACGATCCAAGGCCAGCTAAGTATCGGGAAGTTACGGCGATTCATGTTAACGGCTTTCTGAGTGCCCTACAAGAGTTGTCGAAAGAGAATGAAGGAATTTCAATGTGGGAAACGCAGCTTCAGTTCACTTACAATGACTATAACCTTGAAAGTGAGAGAGTCCAAGTGTTGTTGGAGAAAGTAAGTGTATTACATACGAATCTCAAGCCTGAAGCTCTGATGGAGATTCCTGGGACAGAACAGCAGAGTAGATCTGAGAAATGGTTCTCTGAACGATGGCCCAGACTGACTGCATCAAAGTGTCTTTCTGCTTTTAAAGTTGGAAAACTTGTTATTGACTGTCAGCCAAATGCAGCTCTGGAAGCTAAAAAGTTTATTTTCTCGAACATCTGGGGACTCGAGTCCGAACATTTTCAGTCATATTGGATGCAATATGGCCTGGAAAGCGAACCTAAGGCAATCGAGAAGTACGAAAGTACCACAAATTTGAAAGTCTACCCCTCAGGGCTTTGGGTCAACCCAAAGTTCCCATTTCTCGGTTGTTCCCTAGATGGTTTTGTTGGAAATGACACTGCAATCGAAATCAAGTCACTAAAAATCTTGAAGCAGTACAGTGTGGAGGAAGTCACATCGCCTACTTCCCCAGTACCAAAAAGTGTTCTCAGCAGGCAATGCTTCAAAGTGGAGAATGGAAAGTTGATACTAAAGCTCTCCCACACATACTACTTCCAATGCCAGCAAATCCTTCTTGTAACTGGACGAAAACATTGTGATTTTATTCTACATGCTGCAAACGGTCCCGACTCTGTGCAAAGAATTCAGAGAGATGAACCCCTTATTGAGAAGGTTCTGAGCTATCTCACAGCATTGTGGATGCGTGTTATTGCACCTGAGATCTTCGAAATGCGTGTCCCCAGGAATCTCCAGCCCTTTGTGTTGCCTCTATCTGACCCTACTACATGTACTTCTTCGACATCACCTGATGTCTCCATGGAACCTGATGTGCCCTTCAAATCTGCACCACCATTTGATGTAGACACAGATCCTGCCTCGCCTGCACCGGTCACTGATCTTTATGAAACCTCAGCATCCACCAAAGATTCCAAACAGCCATTTCCTGCTGATAGCTCGTACAACACAATGTATACCCAGGAGGAAATCGATGCTGCAGAAGCTCTTCTTTTTACATTCACTGAACCAGCCTTTAACCCTACTTCTGCTAGTTACCCAGACCAGGAGCTGACTATTTTTCCATGGGGTGGACTGACAAGTACTGGGATTACACTTACCAATACTTGCCCATTAGATAATTGGCTCATGATCTTTCAAGCCCTAATTAAATCCGAGAAGGTTCAGCTCAGTGACCTACCAGAATCTGCCCACATTATAGGAACATCATTGCGGTTGATAGATGATGGTCTCTATGCAGATGCGAAGTTGCTGATATTACAGTCCTTACCACAACAGCAACAAGGTACATTACATATACCTTATAGGTTTTATATTTTAAAAAAATAAAAATATTTTATTTAAATAGATATATTTTCACAAATCTTTCATGTTATCATGTCCAAAGCAGTGATATTAATTTATAATTATTTACCATATGTAGTTACAAAGTGAATGGCCCATTAAATATGCACCACATTCACTGACACCGAGTTTAACAATTGTTTTTGTATACAACACACAATTTAAATAACATGACCAAAAACATCACCATTGGTAAACAAAATTGCAACACACAGGTAGTTTTTTCTCCTAATAGCTGCTCTGA
Organism: Parazoanthus darwini; assembly: GCA_025403605.1. Taxonomy (NCBI): domain Eukaryota; kingdom Metazoa; phylum Cnidaria; class Anthozoa; order Zoantharia; family Parazoanthidae; genus Parazoanthus; species Parazoanthus darwini. The sequence continues at coordinate 7,372 of JAOBYF010033233.1, forward strand.
GTTGTATAATACTCTGCTAATCACCTCCGCATTAAGCATATTCATGGAATGATAAATATAATTGTGAATGTAAGAATTTCTCCTTATTTAGTGTTTTTTTTAAAATTACAGTTGTGGCTGGTACCCTGGACTTGTATGGCAATGAGGGTGACTTTTTCTTAGTGCTCCTCCGTTCATACCTGACAAGCACCATCACAACAACTTGCTGTCTAAATACCTGTCCATTGCAAGTTCACACAGTTCAGTCTTTGTCAGTTATACTGCCACAGACCTCCAAGAACCTAAACAGCAATGTGTTCCTGGATTCTCTTGATGACTGGCAGTCCCCGCCAGATTCCAACTGCGGAAGAAAATTCACAACCCAGCCTTCAGAAGGAATCCCTCATAGCAAAGATGTCACATTTGACGATCATGGAAATGCAAACATGTCCTGGCACTGTGCAGGTGTAAGGGTGAGCAGCCCTCGTTCCATGCTTAATTTTAAGTCATTTCTTGTGTTTTCAGTTGACCTGCTGAGCAGAGCAGGTTATCTCAAACTGTCAAACACACCAATGTCAATTTTTCTATTTGGAAGAAATTTGAAGCTTTATGGAGCTACACTTTGGAATGGTGGACACTATATTTGTGTATTTTATTTTAAGAACAACTGGCATATGTATGATGGGCTGAAGGAATGCACAAAGAAGGGCTCTGGATTCTGCTCTTCGCCAACTATGTTTTGTGAGCCATTGGGGTTTACATTAAGCTTTGTGATATATTGCAGCTAGGTCAAATGAAATAATACAATCTGAATGTTACCTTTTCACAAACTATGATGAATAATGTATTCAGTAGTTTAAACTATTGCTGTGATATACATTGTACACTTTGCCCAGGGGGGGGAGACTTGAAGTATACATAACGAGGGGTCCGATGTATTTTTTTTGGATTTAAAATTTCAGGCAGATTTCCCCCTCCCCCCTGTCATGTATTCTTCAATTACCCCCCTGGGATACTTTGCTACCATTTTCTGATGGCAGATATAGGTTTTGGAAACAGTGTTTGATTTGAAGTATGATGAAAAGTCCAGGATACCTTGTTGAAATTTTTTGTATTGCACAGTTCCAGAAGATATCCATACCCAACCCATGGAAGGTCAATGGACATTCCGAGGGGGTTGTTAAGGAAAGTAAGGGGCTCAACTAAAATTTCCAGACCGTTGGGGAAGATTCAAACCAAACAACCTTAGGAGGGAGGGATATAGATATTTTCTGGTTAAACACATTCTATTCCTAAGGCTGTCCCCTCTCTTTGAAGCTATATTAGTTGAACAGTAATGCCACCAACTTCCATACCAAAATAATGGTTTTCAGTTCTTCAGATAATAATATATGTTTTTTTATATTCAACAATTTGTAATCTGAATGAAGCTTAATTGATTCTTAAAGCAATATAAAATCAAATAATTCAATACTCTTTTAAGAGAGCAGTTTTGATAAATAGGATTTACAGTTATGACAATAGGCTTATGGGCCTGGCTTTAAGAATTGATCTATAACACTGTCACAGAATCTTTTGGTGTCTGTGCACCAACACCTGATAGGTGAAGAACTATATCACACTTTTTGTATGGAAATTGTATAATATGTTTTGTATATAGAAAAATTAAAAATAGTTGTATATTCTAAAATTTTTATTTATCAAAGTGTTTTGTTGGTAAAAAAACATCAATAAACATATTAAAAAGCAGTGGAAGCATTTGTGCGTTTGTGACTAATATGTAAGAAATAAAGTTTTTGAACAGGAACACAACTCTCCTACCCCTCTCCCCCCCAAACCCTTGAGAACCATTTCAAAGATGCATCCTTAAAAATCAATGTTTAATTTCAAAGAAACCTAACAGATATGTAGTTTAGGAAAAGTTTGAACCAGCCTTGGCAAGGGGTATAAAAACCTCATGAGATCGCAATCAATTATTAGCCTTAGCTGTCAGAAAAATGTGGAAGTTTCGATCAGCCCAGGCTGAAACTCACCATGTAATCAGCCCTTTAGTACATATAGCGAGAATTTGCCTTTGCATATTACCAATATAATTCCTTTAACTCTCAAGACAAGGGTGCTGCTCACTAGTTATGCAAGGCTTTTCTAATGTTATACTATGAAGTACCGTACAATTCCAGTTAGGAGCCCTGGGCTTATACAACTTTGTAAGGGGTTTTTGGTGGGGTTTAAAGGCGGAGGAGCTTATATCTGGGAGGGCTTATAAGTGGAATAAAAAAAAAACAAGGAAACATGTCACAGAAGTGTTGATCAACATAGTTACACTTTGAAGTTAAAAATGCATAATAAAGCAATATTTAGCCCAGTTTAATACAGTTATCTGGCAAGGGGGGGGGGGGGGCTTATAGTTTTTTTTGTTTCAAGACAGATGGACCTATAAATCAAAATGGGAGGGGGCTTATTAGCGAGAGGGCTTATAAACAGAATGTTACGGTGTCCAACAACTCATGTATTTTCAAAGTATACACAGGACATTTGGCGATATACCATAGAATATCACAAGAAATTGCTCTGAAACTGTTTTATACCATGCCATAAAACACACACAGACCGCGATGGGAAGGTTTGGTTAAATACCTTCTAATATCCAATGGCTTTCTTGTATTTTGATTGGCTGCATTTCTATCGCATGGTATAAAAGCTGATTAGAGGAGAAACAACAAGTATGTGTGCATTCTTGTATTAATTTTGTAGAAAACTTAACTTTCATGCAGTTTTCAAACAACTGTTCTGGAATAGTTTAACTCTATTTACATAGAAGGTCCTGAAAATTGACCAGGCATGCAGCAACCACTACCATTTGCGTTGCTAGTGGAGATATTGACAATGGTATTTTTCTTCCGATAAGTTTGAACTGCTTGAGGCGTTCATTGAAGCGTTCCACATGAATCCTTGCCTTTGCAATGCGACGCGTCTCCAGTTCTTCAGCAGCACGTAGAGATTTCCTGCCTTTCAAAAATGCCGGAATTTTTAATTCCACTTGCAGAGGATTCAGCAGCTCACGCACAGTAAAACCACGATCAGCCAATACCAAATCATATGGTTTGAGGTGTTTCATGAGGCCACTTTCCTCGAAGATATGGACATCATCAATATCCCCCTCAAACAAATCAGAAACAAAACAAGCTCCCCCATTCGGGGTTACTGCGATCAGGCACTTGAACGTGTTAGTGTGTTTGTATGAAGAAAAAGTATTCCCCTGTCTGGCAAAATTCCTGGAACACTCCACTCTAAACTCTGTACAATCAACGATGCACCGTATTTTTCTCATGGTCTTGAAGACCTTGGGGAGGAACTTACTTAGTTCGGCCCTCTGTGGAAACATGAAGTTTTGCATGTCCCTAAACGTTACATACATCAACTGGATAAATGTAGTGAAAATTTTTCGGACATACGATTGTTCAATCTTTCTTTCTGGAGTACTGAGGATAGCTGAGAGGGTCTTGACAGTGAACCCTCTCCTCAGCCTCAGAAGGCAAATAAATAGTTTCTCCCTCGAAGAAAAATCACTTTTAGGGCCAGTTCTGGCATTATCCTTTGCAGGACAATCTTTTCCAGTCCAATAATGGATGGTCTCTAAAGGACAAACCGCGTTTAGAAAATTATGTAAAACCTCGAACTGCGAAGCAGTGAGGCCAACGAAATGTTTCATGAGGACTGCATCCTGCAAAATATTTTCGTAAGACAAAGTACTTACTACTTTGGGAGGCGGAAGCTTCGAAGTAGAAACTTCGTTCTTCAAAATCATGGCTTCGACCTTTGCAGCCAACTCGTATTTTGAATATACAGTCTGAGATTCTTGATCCGAAACCAGCTTCCCCGACAAGTTCTCATACACGTGCTTGCGCGTCACATCACATATTACTTGATCTTCGACAAATGCTATCGGTTCATTGATGGCATCGGTTGTGCTGGTCTCAAGTAATTCCCGATCGTCAGGTGGTATAAAATCCAGAAACTCATCTATTTGCTCGCCAGAGTTCTCTTTAATTACTTTTTTTTGCTTTGTCAACGGCTCGTTATCTCTCGATTTTGGCGGCTTTCTCTTTGGAGCAGACGCTCGTTCTGCTTGTTTCGGTGTGAGATTTGCTTTGAGCGGGTCTGGGAACTCGTCTGTGGGACCTTTTCCTCCGGGCCAGTGAAGAGCACAAATGTACGTGTTTCTGTTAACGTTTTTCTCCGTAAAGAATTCCCGTGAACAAGTCACTAACCAACGCTTGCACTTTGCAAGGTCCTTCGCCGGTCTCGGGAAAGGTATGAATACTTTTTGCCCCGAATTCTCCAACTCTTTTAGCGGTTCCGGCCATTTTTCTGGATATCTTGAGTCTGTTTTGCACTCACCCCAACAGCAGTGTCTGGTGCCTACCATTTCTCTTGTTTCTAGAACGATAAACCGAAGAATTGACTAAAATTTTCGCTTTTAGGTTCACAACCGCGGCTCCCGTTCATACATTTCCTTTGTTTCGATCGCAATGTTTGTCTGACTCTTTGCGGGGGGTCTTATGCTGACAAATCTATTTTTAGTAATAGTGCGCTTCGCTATTCGAGCAAAGATAAAATTTTTCAAGCACTTTCAAATTGAATGGGACCATTCTATACTGGCCTGCTGTTTATTTACCGGTATATGTCGTCCCCAGTCTCTCCTGATCAAGTCCAAGATGGCGGAAGTAGAAGACAAGTAAGCTTTTGGAGTAACAGCACATTATAATGGTGCTGAGTTTTGATTTTAAAACTATTTTAAGACGTTTGCCTTACCGTAGATTTCATGTCTATAGATTTTTTTTCAATCTAATTGGTTCGCCGGTCTAAGGAACGTTTTGCGATCGAACGGCTTGACTGTGAGAAATGTTGTTTGTTTACGCGACCTTTGGCTCGGGTGCTAATAGCTATGGACGAGTGGTCTGGTCAAGTGGTTCATATAAACAGGTCAGATAAATATAAGTTCCTAGCAGTTATTATCCTTGTTAACTCAAATAATTTTGGATAAGTACCACCAAATGAAAAAGATATGAAATGTGAGGCAGTATGGAGTCTACAGTCAGCTCCCTTGCAGTAAAATTGCCTGCAAAATTTTGACTTCTTTAGCCACTTAGATATGAATTACTGGGACAGTAACGAACTTTTTTTATGCTCAGTTGGCAGTATCTTAGCTCCTGTTACCTGTTTTAAAATAAAAAAGGTGGAAATTCATTAAGCTGAATAATTATTGGTAATTAGAGACCCTTAAAGCAGTTTTAGGGTATAAAAATGGCTGTTTTCTAAATAATCATACTTTTATTGGCTTAATGTCTCATAATGGACGACTCACTTGCAAAATGAAAGCTCTGAATCTAAGAAGTCCAATGTTATTGTATCTTTTGTAACTGATGTTGCATCCTGGACTACCCAGAAGTGACATGGAAATTCCCCCCCTAAAAATCCAGTAAATTTTCTAAGTCCAAATTTTTCTCAACTGATATCGATAAATGG
>JAOBYF010033344.1:0-28874 GCA_025403605.1 Parazoanthus darwini
GTGCGTCTATCGAGTTATAGATGCACGCTCGTGCCATACAAAAAGCGCGCGAAAAGTTGCCAGCTATGTTCTAACATCAACATCAACACAAACCTTATCTCTATAAAAGGGGGAGCTTTCTATAATTAAAGTATATACTATTTTCATTAGGTCAAACATGTTGAACACGTTCTTCTCTCCAAAATCTAACGTTACCTTTACAAGAACAATCACATTCTAAGACGGTTTTACTGCTCCCTCGTCTCTTACCCTGATTGCTCTGCAAGTTTAAACTGAGAAATCTATTCCTGAAACATTCCCTTCCCACTGCGAATCTTTCTTTTTGTGTTTACTGAAGAATCATGGCAAACAAAATGAACTACATGCTACGATGCGTCTTTAGCGTTTTTTCTTTATCCAAAACGACAGAGATAATTTCTGAATGATTGATCAATTAGCGCTCCATTTCCGCGTAACATTGATCACTGTCTCACTACAACAAACAGACAAAATTGAAAATATATATTTTATAAGAATGAATCTATCAACGTAAGGTCCGATAACTTTTGGCGCAAAAAAAAGAAATTTGACAGCAGGCACGGGCGAGCATGAGGCCTTTGAAAGGCTTGAAACCAACGAGGAAAATTAGGATTTTAACAAACGGAGGTCACATTTTTGAATGCACATTCTATTGGACAGCCAACAATGAAGGAATAGAAAAATCCTTGAGGCTCTTTAAACTGTTGTTCGCAGACCACACAATGAGCAATCCAGTTTTCTTGTTCACTATTGGAATTACCAAAGAACACAAAACAAGTTGTAAACAGGTGTCCTTTTCAATCCCTTATGTTGGTTTTTAATGAAAACGTTCGGAAAAGATTTAATTTTTTAGCCTTATTGCGACATATTTTATATATATATATGTTTGTGTTAGTAAATAGGCTATTTGCTATCGCAAGGTACACCATATGCTCTTTGCTTATTCGCAGTTCTCAAATCAACTGATATTTTAGGGCAACCTGTACGTTGTTTTACATGATCGTCACTGTGTATTATCTATAAATATAGTATCTTCATGTAAACTGAAATGCAAATAAATGCTGTAAATGTTGTTGTTGTTGTTGTTGTTGTTGTTGTTGTTGTTGTTGTTGTTGTTGTTGTAGCTAAAACTTTGAGTATCAAGAATGAGGCTCGAGTACCAATTGTCTTTGTGCTTGTGTCTAAAATTTACGCTTTAAGTATCAACTATATTGCTTGCAAACATTTAGGGACATTTTGTTCACATTCATATGCTATTGTTTACTTATTGCTCAAATGCAAGCAGCACTCACAGTCATTCACACACACATAGACTCTGTACCTCGGCCTTCCAGTCAATTGAGAAGGGGGAAACGAGCGGCGAAGAACGAGAACCAGAATGAGTCGGCGAGTCTCGATTGACTGGAACGCCGAGGTGCACAGGCTAACACACACACAAACACGCACACACGTAAATGCACACATACACACTTAATTATTGACAAACAATCAAACAAAACAAAAAAATCCAAAGAGATCACATTTGTAGCTCAAAAACATTTGCCTTAATGTATACCTTCAGGTTCCACTCTGGTAAGAGATCCCTGACCTATGCTGTAAAGATCTTTTACATAAGTCAGTCAATGCCTACCTCTGTTGTCGAAAACAAGGTTCTCGCACTGTGTTAAAATTCGTTCTGCCAACCCAAACTTTTTATTAATTGTGTTCTTTCCGAAAAGGGTGCTATAAATTTCATGTCAATGAAAGGGACAACAAAAGCATAAAGTTAACAAAGAAATCAAATTTAGCCTTTTGTGAAAAAACTGGCAAAAACAGGAAATTTGATTCGTAACCTGAATAATGTTTTCACATTTGATCAACATCGGACTAACGTCTATTTCCAAGTTAATTAATCAAGAGCACAAATAATGAAAAACTACCGAGTTGCGTGTTCGATGTCTTTAAAAAGAGCATCAAGAATAATCGTTGTCATTGCAGCTTGCCAAGCAATCAACCGCGAATCAGAGCATACTTCATGATCAGTTTGATCTAACTACGCAACAGCCTATATTTATCACTTTAACACTGGTGTACTACCTCTTGTGAGGAAATAAAAACGTATAAACTGTTGACGCCTTTTCAATTCTTTGCAAGTTCAAGGTTCGTTTGAATACTACCAAAATATGTCCACGTTGCTATGTAATTGATTTCTACTTTTAAAATGTTTAATGGTGAGTTTCGACTCAAAACTTGCTCATTTAAAGTGGTTAGGAATGTACAGCCATTATTAGTTAAAGCTTATCTTTACTATCTACAAATAGATATTGTTTGTACCCACAGAAAATGTTAAATGTTTTCTTTTTGCTCTGGAAAACTAAAAAAGGGAAATTTATTTTTTTAAAAGAATTAAAAGAAATAATTGCATGTAGCAGAATGAGAAAATGCTCCAATGTTCTTGAGAGTAACCAAAACTATTATCTTCCCTTTTTTTTAAAAAAAAATAAGGTTTTCTTTCTATTTCTTGATGTCAAAAGAGAAAATGAAATTAGTTTAAAACACAAACGTCTTCGATTTCCACCGACAGGTGGCAGTCAAAAACTCCAAAGATAAACAAATAGTTTCCTTATATAAGTGACAGTTTTTATGATTTAAGATAGATACGTATTTCTTCAGTTGACGTAGTGAAAAGCACAAACTGTAAGAAACGAATGTATGACCGAGCTGAAACACAAGACAGCAGGTACTGTATATGTGCTGGATACCACAATGAGTTATTTTTTGTCACATTTATTTTTTGACATTGAAGACTATAGTTCGCTGTGGGGACAGGATTTTCTCAACGTAATTTTTCTTATGTGACAGTCAAAGGATTGATGCATCTTATTTGAAGACGGAGACGCTGCACAAAACATCCGTTACCTGCATGTCTAAGTTCAACCAAAACAAGGCAACATATTTCAAAGTGCAGATAAGTCTGCTTTTTGATAAACGTCAAATTAATATAAATAACGTATCTGATGTCAAGCCACGTTTGTTCCAATTCAAATTGCAACGTATACCTAATTACGTAACTGATTATGTTCCTTTTGTTATTAATATTATATTCCTTGCAAGAATTTTCTTGCTTATATTTTTCCCCAAGTATGTTTAGCACTCAGTTGGATCTTTTGGCAGATACCACTATGAAGCAAACAACAAGAAGTTTATTTATCTGTAAACGTAAAATATTTATATCGTTGCAAGAAGTCAAAATAGCAGCTTTTATAATCTGTGTACGTGTCTGTAGGTATTCAAGTTCTTCAAATTAGCACACTAGTTCTTGCTCCTTTCAATAATGGCTTGGTTGTATACCCAACAAAAGTGGCAAAAGTCTGAAATAAGAAATAACTTTAAACGTAAATTTTTGCAACCCAACGATTTAAAGCCCCAGTTTTATATAATTAAAGGTTTAATCAAAATCCATTAGTCAATTTGACAATTTTAAGTAAAACTTGCGTTTTTAGAGTCCAAGTACGAACATAATGAAATGAGAAACGATTAGAGCTATATTTGTTAATTTTTTGACCATGCCTGCTTTCATAATAAAAGGTTGAATTTACTGTCGAAGTTCAGTTTTAGTTTTAAACGAATTAACATACAATTTGCAAACGCAAGTTCACAATATTTATTGGTAACGTATTGTATTTTTAAATATGATTGCAGTAGCTTTATACTATTTTGAAAAATACAATTACAAAACAAATACATGGATAAGTTTGTTATTTGGAGTTCGTTAAGAATTGTCGTACTACTAAAATGTTCCTGGTGGATCTCACCCGCTACTCTCCCAACTTACTTACCTTTTTATTCGTAATTCTTTTCCAATTCCTGTTCTCGTCTGCTGGGTAAATAAAGTTCCTTTAAATCGTGCTGTAAATTGAGATAAATGGTATAGAAGGCTTCCTATTAATAAATGTTTTAGTCATTCCAAACTAGAAACAATTTAGTACTGTTACAATAAACAGATAGATTCTCGAGATAATATAGCTATTTATTAATCTTAAGAGACACAGCTTAGTAGATTTTGCGCTTACGTAGTTGCAGAACAATTAATTAAAAGGCTTCCTTTACCAAAATATTGATGGTCGTTTATGTGAAAAAAACGAATTTAGACAAGAACAACTACTAGCGCTGCTAGTTTTTAGTAGCCTTTGGAAAAGCATATTCAAAATTAAAGAGTTCTAAAAGTGTCTTTAAATATGTACTTTTGCAAATAAAGTAATTGAAACTCACTTGAGCAGCTAACTCAACACGGTGTACTTATCGCCGAAAGTAAATTTCCTCAAATGCTTTATTGATATTTTTAGCACTGTTTGGAATGAGCACTCCGGCATAACAACCTGGGTGTTGTTTGGTTACTAAATATATGCTTTAAGCTTTAACGTAATTTTAATGTGCCCTTATGAAAAGGGCGTCTTGTAAAAAGAATTTTCCTTGGCAAATAAATTTGCTTGAAAAAGTTAGAACGTACATTTGAGGAACAGGGGGTTTATTCCAAAATATTGGCAAAAAGAAGACAGATCAACACACACAAATGTTAACTTATATCAATTTCCAAAAAACAAAAATAAAAAAAAATAAAACTGACAAACGTTCAGTTTTAAAGCGTTCGCTTTTGGTTTTGAAAGACGACTTTAGATCATGAAAAAAACAAAGTCAGTAACCCAATCTTTGCTGTATAGATGTTATTTAGTGTTTTAGACTCACCAAAAGGTAATTTCTTTAAATATCATAAAAACCTCATTTGTATGGAGGCATTGAGAGAAGTTCATTATTTGACCGGGATTGCATTGAGACCAAGATTTAAATGCGATGAGATTGATAGTATACTGAGACGCTACTGGCTAAACTAAAGCATTGTTTCAAACATAATTAGAATAATCTGAAAAAAAAAATTGAATAAAGTAATTAGAATAATCTGAAAAAAAAATTCCTTACTCCTGATGATGACCTTTTCGTCGAAAACGTTTGAGTTTCTAAACCTTTTAATATACAATTTTAGCCTTTATCTATTTTAGTAATCTCAAAAATCAACGAAAACGCGCTATTTTCGAAAACATGAAGTCAGTTTTTACGTAATGGAGTGTACAAAGAACGTTTATAGCCGTTCAAATGTGTTTGTGATAAAGCAACAGATTGTATGAAAAAGTAAAAACTATAAACAATAAGAGAAACTTTTACAACCTCACAGAGGTTTGTTTTTGTCGTGTCTTTGATAACTCAGAGATTCGGCAGAAAGACATGAATATTTCATCGATTATCAAAACGGATTGTTCTAGTAATGCCGTCAGTAACTTACGTATGAGGTCAATCTCGATTAGTCCACTTAACTACTACTTTTCTTTTATCCATGTGAGTTAACCTTGAACTTGGCTTGTTAGCATCACCACATCGATGGGCGTGTTAAAACAAACTTTAACTAACTAGTTTACATTGTTTTCCTCTCAACAAGTTTTGACGACTCAAAATATTTTGAGATTGATCACGAGAGGCATCTGTTAACATTGTATCGTAAATAAATATTTTTCTTTCTAATTCGGAAATAGAGTGTTTCAGCAAAATCGCGACTGATCAGCGTTTAACCTTTAAACCCATTAAACTAGTAGCTTCAAGAGGTACCGTTCATGTAACAGAATGTTTAACCTCACAACATAACTTGAATACATTTTGACTTTGATGGCGACATTTTATAGTACTTTATATCATTTCCATAGGAACTAATTGGTACCTTAATAATGTACAGCAAACGGTGATTTCCTCAACAATTATAAAGTCAGTGTCACTAAAAGAAATATGAAATTGCACAACCTTTAGATAAATTTTTAAGCCGGAAAAAAAATACTGTTGTGCAATTGTCACTCGTCTTCAAACTCACGCTACCAAGTGCGACACAATATCTTTGATGCATTTTTGAGCCAGTTTTCTGAAAATCTGTACTGTTCCATCGGATGTTGTCTTTATTCCGCCGAGCACTAGATATGAAACAACAAGACACCAAATTAGGCCTGCTGCTTGTTATGAGAATATGTCCGCATGCAAGGGGATGAACTATGCGATCGGAAAAGAGCGTAAATCTACCAAAATGATACTGAAACTATCTTTTAAGACAAGTCAAGGTAGTACAAGAAGAATCTCAGTTGGTCATTTTCTCCAACACTTCGCATAAGTGTTCGCTTCCAAATTTAGTAAATACATTTTCCAAGATACCAATGAACGCAACCATACAATAACTTGAATGTGTTTTATGTAGTGCAATCTTTCTTTTTACATCAGTGTTAAAAAGCACTCTACATGTAAAAATTTCAAAAAGAAATGTACTAATTAAGTACAATATTAGTCCTTGTTTTTGTTTTACTCTTTTCTTGATAGCTCTTAAGTTACGTAAAGAATTAAAACATCTTTAATAAATAGACTTTAACTTGTCAAGATGTACATGCACGAAACTGCAAAACCACCAAGGAAGGGGTTAGCTTTTGTAGCACGTAATCGCGGATGGCTAGAGCAAGCAGATTTGTATGTAAGTCAGTCTCGTTAATCTGAATAAGAGGAAAAACGAAAGGAAAAAAAGACACCAAGACCGACCTCCCAGCCCGCCTTAATTGCCAAAATTGCTGTATTCTAATTCAAGTAACATCTGAGCTAATGTTGACAAAACAGTGTCAAGAAGGTGAAGCATTTATCAATTTTTTTTCGATTGTGGCAGGTCAATGTTTACACAGCTAATAGTTTAGAAAGAAAATAAATATTTTTCCGAAACACCCATCATTGATCTACAGTGGATAAGCCAGTTTGTTGGTTCACTAAAGAAAAGCAAGGTTCTCAACAAATTGTAGAGTTGTACCACAGATGTTAGATACAGTTGAGGTAAGGCTACATAGAGATCTAGAGCTGCTTTTAGTCTGTCTATCATGCAGTTACTTTCTATTTGGTCAATGATCGACCTTTTCTTGATTGAACAGTCTTTGAAAAAAACTTTGTTGAAACTAAACGTAAAATAGATGGAATTATGTCCTGTGCTCTTTTTCAATTATTTATACTCTTAGCAGTGAGTACTATCAGCGTGGGGAGAACGGCTTCAATTAGCATAACTTAAATGTTGTGCAAATATTATAAAATCCTTTTCTGCCTTAGGCTCTTCTGTGCATATTGTGTCGGCATTAAGGGCAAATCGAAGACAATTTTAAGAAAAATTGACTTCAGTTCATCGAAATTGATGTAAATTCATAAACAAAGAGACAACGAATGTTCTCTTGATATTCTTTTATACCCGCAGGTTTTTCGTGATGAGTTTCTCTCGAAACAGTTACTAGGGCATTGCGGACACACGGCGCCAACAGCATCAAGGCTCCAACAACACAAACTGTGGCTAATGCGATCACTTTAGTTTACCGTTTCTATACAAAAGTTTGATAATTGGCATTGAAAGCCCTGCAGCAAGAATATTGTCCAACTGTACAATGGCACACACATTTCAGGGGGATAAATTATTTTGCCAAGAACAGCAGGAAGATGAATTCAAAAAACAAAAGAAGAATTATGTAAAGAGTTATAACTATTTAGCCACAGCAAGCTAATTGCAAAACTTTAGGTCACCCTTTATCGCGCTTTGGCGATCTAGTTGTTACGGCTTTTTAGCGTATATCCTTGTAGAATCAACATTCGTTTTATTAACTAGCAGCAGTTTACATCGAGGTGACAGTTTGCTATTCTCAGTTCCTAAGCTTTCTAAATAAAAACAACTCTCCTTACACGACTAATAGTCAAAAAACAAGAGTTGCTTCAGCTATTCGGATTTGCCTGCGGGTAAAGAAATGCAAAAACTACGTTCCAATTTCCTATGTTCATGCACAATTATCCAATGAATTATACGTTAGTTCAGTTCAGTTGCCTTTCCTGAAAATTTTTGTAGTTGAAACACTGTAGTTTGGAAAAAGTTGACACCTAGGAACTTGGGGATAGAAAAATGAAACGCAATATCACTCCTAGTAAAGTTTCGAAAATTTATATAAATGTGCTTTTTGTTTAAGACTGTTGTAGAACTGCACACATTTTAGGTATCCTACTGATGATATTTGTCTGTGCAGTTTCAATATGTATACAGGGGACATCAATTTTGAAAGACTTGTCGATATCAGCGAAACCAAAAGCTATGACGATCATCACTCACATACAGTCATGGCCTAGCCAAAGTGCACTGAATGTTAACTGTTGCCAATCTGTGCGATCATTTTGTTACATCTAGAGATAATGCAGATGACCATATTATAAATTTAAATCTACAGCGATCAAGTACACGATAACCAAACCTTCGGTTGGCCGAACAAGTTGACTTTGTTTAAGACGGCTCAGTCGTCTTCCAAAACCGAATCGTTATCAGGAGAGTGTCGTCAACCGATTCAGTTTTGAATACGTACTCTATTCTTCAGAAAGAGCTCCAGAGGAAACATCCCTAGGTGTCTCAAGAACAGCAAGATACCAAACCACATATTTTCTTGCCATGATAGGTTCTATTTCATGCCGTTGTTCCTTGCACGCGCACGTTTCTGTACATCCAGGAATCTCGGCAACTTAACTAAGTATACTTCTCTTCACATTCTGAGTTCCTATTTGTATGATGCTGTTTATTACGCACTGCAGCCACAAGACATAGCCTTTAATGAGCGCCTCTTGTTATTGAACTTAAGAGCATTGTTGAAAGAACGTTATAATGTAAACTATTCCCTAAAACATCTTTTAATATTTATTACAACTTATCTCTGAAAAGCCCCTATGGGAAGAAGATGATAAAGTATTGCTGTATTGTATTGTAGGATATATCTCTTCTCTCTTGCCAAAAAAAACTGAAGTAGTTTTTCCGCAGAGCTCGTTACTTTGAAAAGATCAGAAACCGGCTACCCTTCAACCGTGAATCAGTTCAATGCGTTGCTTTTAAACTAAAACATCTTTACGATAAATATATTTAAAAAATTCCTCTGAAATGAACACAACTTCCGAAAACGGAACAGTTTCGTAAACTCATTTGCTTCAGGGCGCTCGTGAGAAAAAAATACGTAGTTTGCAATACTTTTCAGACTGGCACTTTATAATTAGTGTTTTATAGACATTCAGTATTTTAAACTCATGTAAACCAGAATAATTTAGCTTTAAACTCCTGGTGAAAAAAGATTGATATTACTATTATTAACATTATTATTAACTATCAAACAGTTATTGAACTACAAAAATGAGCTAAGGACGCCCCGACATTCAGCACTGAATGTATTGTTCGCGCACTATTCCCTTTTAATCTATTTCAGTGATTTTGAGAAAACTGAAATGCACAAGTAAGTTTGAAATTAACGGTGTTTTATAATTTGCTTGTGCATGAAAATCACATGGCAATAATGTTTGGCAGTGAAGGCGGGCTAACTAACTGTGTTCCGTCTAACACAAACCTTGTAACAAAATCCGAAGCAGCTGTAAATGAGCTCAAATGGAAGTGTGGTAATATGTTTATACATATGGTTCGTTTATATATGAACACTGCATGGATGATAGAAATTTCATTCAAACAAAGCGAAGTTCGATTAAGAAAAACAACACACTCACATTGAATAAGAGTTGGTTGTCTTCTCGCGGTTGATTCGTTTCCGCTAGACTGCTACGCGCAGGGTCCTTGAAAATCCACACTGGTTGGAAAACGTCGAGCATTGGCGTTTAATATTTTTCTACAGATTGTGTTGACGAGTGCTTGCTTCAATTAGCGGAAATTTATACATACGTCTCAATTTGCGGAAATAACTTATATTTTATGACGTTTTCAATATTTAATAGAACCAAAGTTTATCTTTCACAAAAACATGAATTTTATAATTGCCAGATCTTCTTTTTTGTCTCCGCAAACCTGTTACTATTCCTAATTTACTAAACACGAGAGCAACCGATGAAAACATGCAGTAGAGTTTATATATCCTTAACATTTATAAACTTAGAAAAAGAAACTACATTTTTATTCCATCTTAGAAACCTTGCTGGATACATGACGCCCGCCTGTGGCCCAGTGGGCGAGGTCAAGAATAAAACCATAATGTCATTTACTTTGCTGGACAGAATGTGCGATTTATACGTCTCTTTATTCGTCGATGAGTGATAACATAGCGTTTGATACCGATCGATTTGGACAATTTTAGTACATTAAGCCTTCCGTCAATCTTAGAGCTAAGTTTCTACAAAGTCGCATTTGCAATGGAGATGTGAAAAGGTCAGTTCTGTGGCCTCATAATTAATCATAAATCTTTGAAAAGGCCTTTTGTCTTTTGAAATAAAGAAAAGCACAATTAACAGTTAAAATTGAACTCAACGTTCGTCGAGAAAGGATTTTTCACCATACATCATTCAATAGCTTTAAACCATAAGATACGCTCAGCTTGGCATCACCTGCCACAAACCGGAAAATACCTGATGTATTCCACGCACAACTATCAGCTTTGACTCTGATATATGCTTAATTATGAAAAAAGGTTTTTAATCAATCAAAAATGAAACGTGAGGAAAAACTGACTCATTAATTTAGGCCACATTTCAAAATGAATCCTAGGTGACTACGTCATACGATTAAAATCATGAAAGACACGAAAATATTTTCTCCCTACTTTCTACATTCAGACGTAAAAAAATGGTGCGTGGACATATGTTAAAAACCAACATTTTCTCACGAATTGAAAATACTCAACTTGCTAGTATAAATTCATTATCAATGTGTCGTGTCGCTTTCCTTCCATGTATTTGAGAAGTGAAGATTTTTGGCATTAAAATCCGCTCAGGGGAAGTTCATTAATGCGCTAAATCGAAATTTGTATGACATTCGCTAATCGGCTTAAAGCATTTTGTGTACGTATTTTAACGCTATGTTGTGGAGTCTAATGGGGAGTAATCGTTCTGTGTGATGAAACAAAGACTTCAGCAACCTGGAGCAACTGAAAAAGAAAAAAAATAGAAGACGTGTCTTTTACCAAAAAAACGTGAATTTCATCTTGTTAAAATTTATGTTGTGTTTTTCAAGAAACATTCCTTATTCATTTTGAGAACACTTGCAGAAAAAAAGAAGCAATACAGGATCTGAATTAAAACGCGTCGGAGCTGTGCTTCTTCAAAGGAGTAACTTAACAGTATGGATATCGCCTTCATTCAAATTTAACACTGTTACTCGTCGTCAAAAGAAAACTAGAAATTTGGTTGGAGCTCAATGTAAATTCGATTTATGACGATTTCAGCTTCCTTTGCTTTTAAATTCTTATGGTATTTCTGTAACGCGCCCTATCATTGGCTACATTAAACTAAATTGTTTTAATTCTCCAATAGCAAATTTGCATATATATAAAATGAGTTGTCGAAGCCCCGCTCAAAGTCACATATGTACATGTACACAAAGACAAAATGCTTTTAGGGACGCTTTATGTCATCGGAAACGCTCGGTGCAACCTATAACCAATGCTTCTAACCTCCAGTCCTAATAAGCCTGCTCTTAATATGCTTTCAATGCTAAAATTAATGAGCATTGGCGCATTTTTTGGATGAAATTAAGGAAAACGGTATATTCGTCCTGGCTTCTTACTGGTCTGAAGTAGGCCAATAACCTCAACCACTTGTTTGCAATCATGGAGAAAAATGAACAAAAACTGATTTATCGGGCAAAGCATGTTTCTTTAAACGAATTTGCCTCACATACATACATACAAGCATTTCAGGTGCTCCCCGCAGTTTTTTTCATCAATCTATTCACAATTTGTATATAGTTCAGCTGTTAGCGAGACCGCTTAGCGGTTCACAGTGGCAACAAGAATTTTCTCTTAATGGAAAATTTTAGCAGCAATCTATTTTCCAAAAATTTAGCAGCAATCTATTTTACTGCCAAACGAGGTTACGACTTTTGCGTATGTTAACGTACAGCTTTATCCTGATTGGCCAGTTTGGTGTTTGTTATATAAAAATGTTATATCACTGACAAATATAGTTGATTATCAACTGTTACCGATGTTTGATATCAGAGACGACAGTCCCTGCGCCCACCCAGTCCAGCCCCTACCTGCCCCGACATGGTTAAGTAAGTCCCCTGGGGGGACGTGGCTTAACAGAACTTCTTTTCTTAAGGCATGTTTTTATCAAGACCTCTACACGGGCAAGAACGTTGAAAAGCTCCAATTTTTAAGGCCCAGGAACACATCATCAATGGCACCACGTAACAACAACAAGATGGCGCGGGTCTGGCTTAAAACTGATCAAGTGTTTTGTTTGGATGCGTAACGGACAGAAGTTGGAAGCACATTCACAATGGATTGTCAGTTGAAGGGCATAGGAACGTCCAGTTTTTTTCTTAATAAACTTCAGGAAAAGTCACAAAACTTTGGGGTTCTACCTTTCTCAATTGCAATAGAGCAAGCCTGTGCGAGAAAATACGGGCAATTATTTAGCAGATTGTTGAAAATAAGCATTCGTGTTTCTGATCATATGATATTGTTTCCTTTTGAAATGAAAGGAGAAAAAGGTGAGGATTTATTTATTTCAGGAAATCTAAGTCCAAAAATGAACGCTCAGCCTTATCATGCATGAAATTTGTGTTCGCTAGAAAAAGGGTAGCCTTTACTTGTCAAAATACTTGCCGATATATATAAATTGTTTCAATACTACATCACCTTCGAACCAGAATATTCTGTCGCTCGAATGTTTCTGAGGATGCCAATAAAGTTTAAGATCGCAGACATAAGCATTTGTTTTTACCTGCGGAGTGGCCGGATTGATTTGAATCCAGTATGAATTGATTTCCCTCTTGGTCTGATTATGTTTTTGAAAAACAGTAAAAACGGGCGCCTCCCAGAACCGAGCGAAAAAACATGTTTTAAAAATTGCCTGTTATGTGTTTAAGACAGAAAGCTACTTTTTCTTATCATTAGAGCAGGTGACTCAGCCTGGCGTTTTCACATTCTACAATACCACACGTTTATCAAGATGTGTTGATTGCAACCCTTGACATAACACTTTGACCTCTCATGAAAAGTTAACTTATGTTGGTCGAGAATTAATGATAAAAGTTTCTTCTTCGACGTTTGGTTTCCAATCGGAATTTGCGACGAAGTTTGCAAATCCGTTAACGGATTCAATGTTCTTTCCGCAATTTAAAGATGGTATTCTTCTGCCTTGATGATTACTGTAACTGACAAACGATGACAAATGCTTAACACTGAGAAATCATAAATTCGTAATTAAACGCATTTAAATGCTTGTTATTAACACAAACTTGCAGGCTCTTTTCAAGTAGCTCGATCGGTATGACCAAAAAAACCCAGAATTTACACTTAACTTCTTTCAGCACTATTTCAACCGCTTTTTACCGTTCAGGTTTACTCTTCTTAATTATTTACAAAGTGTGGACTGAGACAGATTAATAAGCAAAACAAAACAATAATCAAAGAAAACAGAAAGGGTTCTACGATTAGCAGTTTATCCTCACAAGATCATTATCCGAAAATCTCTTTCACCGTGTATCGCGACACATGTTTTCAACAGAACACTCAATTAAAATAACCGTAAAACACATTACAAATGCTATAACAGGCCAGTTTTTTTTTCGTGTTTAGGTCTTTTTAGAGAATTGGACAAACTGTTATAAATTCGCTTAATTAATGTCTATTTAGTAACTTTTAGTTGTGAGTGATAAATTGTTCAAAAAAATATTCGGCTTCATTTTCAAGTATTTTTGAGCCGGAACAAAAAGAAGCAAATTAAGACAGCTTATCATTGTTTTTGCATTTTAGTCGTTTTTATGTATAATGATTCGTATTATTTACTATAATCCGTGATAACAAGCATCCAAGAGAGAAACTTTTTGGCGGTCTGCCTATAATGTATCACTGGCCTTGATATATAACGTTAACTAGGTGCAGATTAATTACGAACCTGGGCCCGGTTGTTCAAAGCCCGATTTGCGTTAAACCTGGGTTAACTATATAGGTTTTATTAAGAGTTAACCCAGGACTAGTACTAATCGGACTTTGAACAACCGGGCCCAGAAACGTAAAAAATAATAGATCAAGCGGTTTTTAAACATGTCAGCTGATCTTACTACTCACCGAAACACCTTTGAACGAGAGCTGGTATTGACTGTTACTGAACTGAGCCTCTACTGAATGTGTCGCAGAAACAAAACTATAGTTGTGTGGTTTTCACTGATCGGCACGACGTCAGAGTTTGTGTGGCCAATACAACCGACCGCTGCCATGTAACTGCCATCTCATTTTTCACGAGGTTTGGCCGAGACTTTAGTAGCCTCGCCGAGGACTGTCTCCCTTCGCTGTGAGTGGCGCCTAGTTCTCCAAGAATGGACCAACTATAAAGATCTCTCGAAGCGAAAAAGATTAGCTGATAAGTCTGCGGAGAAGCTACATAACCTACTCGGCTGTCCGTGGAGAGGTTATTGGTTGAGATCCACAGAACAAAATGCTGTACGAAAAGGGTGGAGGCTGGTAATGAGCTCCTAAACTGTAGGCGGTATACCTTGGAAGGATGTTGCTTTTACAGTCACCGCCATTCTTCCTGATTATCACGACGATTTAACAAGCGTGTATGCTAAATGGATGTTGCTTTGATATAAATGACAAACTTTATCTGTTCATATACTATCTGTACTCGCGTTCACGATTGTTGCTATATTTTAGTTTTAGAAACAAACAAACTATAGCTGTATTGCATGGTTTTATAAATAAAAAGGTCGTCTCATTTGTTCAGCAGAATCTACTTCCGTTTAGAGGTGCATGTCCTTTTCTGTCTGTATAGCTTGTTTGGTTTATTTATCATAGTTATGGCGACGCAAACATTGACCATCTCACTCCGCAAACAATTTGACGTTAACGTTTTTTTTATAATTATTTTGTTCTACTTTATTCGGCTTATGCTAGTTTCGAGTCTTGCGTTAGCATTTTTGTTTTTGATTTTTTTTTTATCAATCATTTATTTTAAAGAAGTAAGGCAAAACAAAGCCTTCTCTGCCCACATTTATCACAATAATAGACTTAGAGCCGGAATGTTTCTTTCCGAGTGTTGCATGCATATAAAGTGAGTTAAATGAAGGGAATCGTCATTTCGATCTTCCTGAGTATTGTTATCATAGAAGAACAAGATTTATAGAATCGAACGATAAAACAAACAAAAGGAATGTAAACACACCAACTTCTTCAACTTGCTCTTTGAAAAACCAAAAAAGCAACGGTCATTGTATAGCAAAGTAGAAAAACCGTATACTGTTGCATGAAAAACACGCGGAATTGAGAAAAAGAAAACTCAGTAATTAACGTGGGCGACGATTATGAAGAGGTAGTACTGATTGGGAACAACTGCTTGTCCGCCCCATGGATAGAAAATATGCAAAGGAAGTTTATCTGCAAGATGCAGAGATAAGGCCCGCACAGCACGTATGTTACTGCAATTGCAGAGGATTGACCGTTAATTAATTGTAGAATGATGCGATATGCGTAAGTTCTTGAAAGTTTTGCTTCTAAAACAGGTTTTAGCTGCGTTTATCTTCCATGAGGTAAACAGATTCCCATTATTTCGAACACTAATATGATGGAAACAAAAAACTGCCTCAGAAAGCTAGAGTTTGAAATAACCAGCAGTAAAAAAAAATCTGAACAAAAGCACCGAGTGGGTTTTGTTTCGAATCAGCAGAAGCTTCTGGAGAGAGCTTCAATTGGAATTTTGCTCATGCCATGATGGGAATTTTCTAACCAAAATACGTTTTCGTTCGTCAGGGCCGGTAACTTAATGTTAACATAGCGTTTAATTTTTCGAGAAAACCAGCGAGGATTCAATTTAATCCACCACTATACTTAATCTTCCCAAAAAATAAGCGAAATAAAAACATAAAGACATACACAGCGAATATCCACAACACACGCTGATAAACTGACGAACAAAGAAGATTGCAAGAAATTCAACACACAAGCGCTTCGAGAAACCATTAAATCCGGAATCAAATTTAAGAAACATGTAAACATGCAACATTAGTTTGGACATAAAATGTACGCCCAGGGAGCAGAAAAAATAATTATTTGGTTCTGGATATCTATATGTGCAGAAAAGAACAAAATGTAAACAATGGCATTTTTCTAATTAAACAGTATTTCCATTTAACAGCGACGTAAGCAGTATGTCATTTCAAAAATGCGGGTTCTATAAAAAGTCATTCCACAAAAATGAGTGAAAATCGACTAAGATTTATCACTGTTTCTCCAATACATACCAAGTGTCAAGAACCTTAACATAATTGTCATTATAGTAGAATAAAGGGTTTCTGTATTTCAAGTCAGACAGTGTTCGATGCATGAACAGAGTAGAAACTATTCTAAAAACAACAAGGGTTCCTTTTACATACAATTGTCATTTTATGTATCCACCAGTAAATGACAAAAAAACAAATCCCAGTACAAAGCAGTTTTAAAACTTCGCAAAATAAACTGTTGATTTTGTTTGGTTTCTGTCAACATTTGTCGTGGACCTATTTCTAGCGCGCATCGAAAGCAACACGAGATTGGAAGACGACAGTTAAAACAACACAATAACTAGCGACAAGTCACTGGTGCGATACTTGTGACTCAACCAAGACAATCCAAAATTAACATACTAAATAATATCAGTAACATATAAGTAAAATACAAAATAATAAATTTGATTATTTTGCCAGCAGGACGACTCTGCAGAGAAATAAAGTTGGCAAATTCCTATCAAATTGTGATAGTCTAATTTTACGACGCCGTGCAGTAATGAGTGACTCACAAACTATCTTGGGCAAAAAATAATGAGCTTTAACTAACTTATCAAGTTGCATGCGCTATTAAACTCTATAAACTTTAGGTTCTTTCTTTCGGCTAATTGAACGTAAAAGTGATATTCAAGTCGGGTCGCATTTTAAACACCATTATTCCATATAGGAATCTGAGCAATTCTTACAACGTACAACCAGAAAATAGCAGGTTGATTAAAAGCTGTTTTTGCTGTTATATGTTTCGTATTCTCTCTTGGCGAATTAATAATAAAACTTACAAAATTTACTGCACAAAACTCAGAAAAGACATTAGAAGAGAGACGACTTGGAACAAGTGTGAGCCGCCAAGGAAGCATTATGGGTAATATTAACTGAACATGGCTGCCGACGTTGCAAACGGAAACGTGCCACACTTGAACTGGATCACAAATTTTGTATCCAGCTGAACTGTAAAGTGATTTTTATTAGACATTACTTATTTCAAAACAAACAACTATTGTAGGCCAGATAACACGAAGTTTTAAGTATTAGAAATCTCAAAAACAGGGTCTCTTCTTATAAGAAAAATACTGATTTCTGGCATTTCGACGAAGAAAACAACGAAAATTTGGTGGCTTAGGCTGCTTGGTAAGCTACAGACATTAAACATATGAAGAAGTCCGATGTAACAACGTCAAACGTTTAACGTTAAGGAAATCTTATACAACAACGTTAGCATAAGAGCGATCGAACAATTCAAACTTTCCGGCAATTGCACAACTTTCTTCACCTCTAGAAATGAAGAAAATCAAACAAGACAACGACAACTCAACATTTTTGAGAAGCGTCAGGCACGCGACTTACTTGTTCTCGATCAACAGTAAACTCTCTGTTCTTCATCCAGTGCCTGACAGAATTGCCGTGTGCTGCTAAATCTCAAAACTTAACTTGTTCTCGACCAAAGCTCGACCTTCCTTTGTTTAAACAGGCCCTAGTGCTAGAAAACTACGTTACGATGGAGAGTTGGAAGTTATTAAAAAATACTTTCCCATTGAAAAATTGTAGTTTTACCTCAAATGTGTGAGATGGCATGTAAAACTAGCTTACCTCTGCGTGTAAAAGACACAAAGTATAGACAAGTAAATAATGTCTGTTCTCCATTCAGTGTTTCGCCCAAAGATTCTGACAGAATTGTCGCGTGTGCTGCTAAAACTCAAAACTTAATTTGTTCTCGAAAATTAAAATAACAAAACCGATGTCACATATCAAAAAGGAAGGGTAATGTTATGTCTTAAGCAAAGATCGGTCTTCCTTTGTTTAAACAGGCCCTAGAGCTAGAAAACTAAGTTATGATGGAGAGTTGGAAGTTATTGAAAAATACTTTTCGATTGAAAATTGTAGTTTTACCCAAATACACGATAAATTAACTTACCACTAACTTGTGAAAGACACAAAGCATTGGGATTTTGTAAAATTGCACAAATTAAGGGTCAAGGTGGCGGAAAGCTATTTTAAATAAAATCAAGAAAAAATAGAATTTAAAAAACCTCTATACACGGTGAATAGTTGCGCAGAGGAAGCAAGCGACCAGTTATTGGCAGCTATAACGATTTCCCGTTTTTTTTCCCGTTTGAACACGTTTCATCGATTACATGAACTCTAAAATGGCTTTTTGTCTAAGCTAGAGCAGACGGTAAATGTTACCGTGTATTAGCCCTTACTTCACAAATTTAAACTGTAAACAGGGTGTACTTTTTACAAAGTTAGATGTGTAGTCTTGGAAAACAATTACATTTTTATAAGAACGTCAATATGTTTGACGAACACTGAACGCTATTGATTTTTCCCACGATCTTTACCTCAAATGTTCCTAAGAAGTTTCACTGATGACAATTTTTCTGAATTGTGTCTAAATACATTCAAAGGCTTTTTTTGACATCCACAACCTTTTTTTTTCTTTATAAGAACCAGTTCACTTTGGCTAAGGCTTATCTGTTCTCAATTGGCGGCTTCAGCCGCAAATTGGCTTTGAACAGATAATTTTTACAATTTGGATTAGATTTAGAAAAACCAATGAACAGTGGTATACAGTGCATGAAAACTCTATGTCTACTTCATGCGCTTCATTCGTAATTTTGTTTCCAAATTTGAGCCGTTTTTAAACGAAACACACATCCATCTGGTGTTTTGTTTAACATAAAGTTGAAGTTATCGTTTGAAAGAAAACTCCAGTTTGGGTTAAAACGTAATCGTGAACTTTTACATTTTATCTGTGGACTTTTATTCAATAGAAATATTGGGCAGTTATAAACATCAACCTGAGCTTGTTCGTAATTTTTTTGGCAAAATTTCAGCCTTGAGAGTTTTTTTAAAAAGTTGTTCCTAGATCTGAACAAAAGCATGTAAATCAATAAATATATCGGTTTGTACCAGTTTGCGCTTCCGTCGCCTTTTTGCAAAAATGCAAAATGAACTGAACTGAACTGCTCTCTCATTATTTTCAGTAGCGATACTTCGTTCTGTTTTCAAAGTGTATAGAAACAAACGTTACTTTCCTTGTCTCAATCAAGTCCAAAGATACGTTACGTTCTTTGCATTTTCCTAAATCTCAGTAACCTGCGGGCAAACATCCCTCACATCGCCACATAGAATTACGAAGGTAAAATTTTGGCAGTTTCCAGCATCGACGTTCTTATCAAAAGGTTCCTATAAAAGGTACTGAGTCGCAAACACTTTATTAATGGTTATTTTATTCTTATAGGTTGCAGTAGATGGGAATTCTTGCCCGCAATGTTTCGTGACTGCTTTATATTCAGCAATGAATACCCGGACGTAATTTATGCAAATGGGTCAAATCTTATTCAAAAACAACCTAAACGGTTAGCCATAAAACTTTGTTTTTCAATCTAAACTAAACTAAACTAATCTTAACTTTACTTCCATCAAGTAAAATCACTAATCAATTAGTTTTGAACAAGAAAGAATTTACTCGATCAAAAGGAATTCATGATCAGCTATAGAACAGACAACCTTCAAAACTAAAACAGTAAAGTAAAAAAAACAGTTTAGTAGAAAGATCCTGCGATGACGGAGCAAAATAAACAGTCTGCGTGGAAGTTATTACCACTGAAGCATTAGCTGATTTTCCGCCGTTAGAACTATCATGAATTTCTCGTTACATCAAAATTTCATTTCATTTCTCCCAGATCAAAGGAACAAGAATAGCTACCGGGTATTTATCCTCGAAGAAAAGGTAGTCCAAAACATTTTATTTTCCTTATTTACCTATGCCGTAACGACTGACGCTTTTTCAGTAACTGCTGCATGTGCACTTCTTAGTTATTAGCAAAGTGTGGGCTGAGAAAGATTAACAAACAAAGTAAGAAAACAGACAGGATTTTACGCAAAGCAGTTTATCCGCACAAGATCATTATCTAAAATCCGGAGAATATAAACGTATGCTTATTTCTTTTTAGATCGCGACACATGTTTTAACAAAACTTTCATTTGAAAAAATCGCATAAGAAATTACAGTCAAAATTAGCGCAGCCAATCAAGTTGACTGCTATATGTTGTTGTCATCTGCATTTTATTTGACTTGGTTGAAATTTGAGTAACCTACCAGAGCTGTGAGAGGAGCATTGGTCTTAGAGCCAAGGACCAATAGAGAGACCTCCACCTCTCGTCCGCGTGGAAGCGACACAACCTACTTAACTGTCCGTAGAGAGGCTCTTGGTTGAGAATCCACAGAACAAAACGCTGCTGTACATAATGGGTGGGAGCTGTTATCGAGGTGGTAGGCGGTATACAGCAAAGAGTTCGAGCATTAAAGAATGTTGTTTCTACAGACGGCGCCAGCCTTCCAGTTTAATGCGACGATTTAACAAGCGTGTATGCTAACCGGAAGTTGCTTTGATCTAAAGAACGGATTTTAACTATCCATGGCCAGATACTGTCTGCTGGCTTTCACGATTGTTGCACTTAAACAGAAACAAGCTATAGTTAAATTAAATTAATATGTCCGTTATCGAACTCATTTGGTCAGCAGTATCAACTTTCGTTGACGTGCCCTTTTCTGTCCGTATAGTTTGTTTGTTTTTCATAGTTATGGCGACAAAACATTGGAAATAATTAGATGTTTTGTTTTCACAGAAGAAAAATACTAAAGAGTCGAGTGATAAAACAAGCGAAGGAAAAGTGAAAAGACCAACTTCTTCAATTTACTCTTTGAGAGACAAAGGGAGCATTGGTCATTGCACCGGTTTTCGTCAAAGTATCCAAAATGTAGCAAAACCGTATATCGTTGTAGGACATGCGGGAATTTTTTTTAAAAAACTTGGAATTTACGTGGGCGACGGAAATATTATTTTGTCACAAGGACTCGGTTTATGAAGAGGTGGTAGTGATTGGAAAGCACTGCACGTCTGCCAAATGGATAGAAAACACGCGAAAGAAGCTGATCTAAGAGAGATAAGACACAACATGTTTGTTGTTGCAGAGGACTGACCGTTAATTAATTGTAGATGTGATATGTGCGAGTTCTGTTTTGCTTCTAAAAAAGACTGTATCTCATTTAAACGGCGTGCAGTAAATAAATTCCTGTTATCTCGAACACTGATATGATCGAAACAAAAATGTAATTGTCCGAGAAAGCCAGATTTCGAGATATCCAGTATTAACTTTTAGAAAAACAACATCAACCGAAGCATGAAGCTGAAGAGATAGCTCCAATTGGAATGCGATTAGAGAAAATTTCACATGAAAAGAATATTTTAAACCAGTATGATTTTTCAACCGTCAGAGTAAAGGTCCTTTTACACGAGGTAATTTTTCTGCAATCTGCAACGCAATGCTGACGATAACGAAACATTGAAAGTTGTTGGAAAAGAGCAGACAACTCTTTGTGTAAATCACAACGCAGCTCATTCTTTGTCTACCATAAAACTAGGAATATGTCAGCGGTTTTTCCCTTGCGCGCCATAATTGTGACAGAAAGCGCATTGCAGGAAGGTCTGGATGTGGTTAAATGATAGCTGATATTCGCCCGAAATTTTAACTGATAACTGATATTTAGACATTCTTTTGCTGATAACTAATAATTTGGTTTTTAACTGATAGTAGATCTGTGTAAAACTTTAACAAAAGGCATTTGCAACATTCTTGTTTTTAATTCAAGACTCGAAAAAACCCAACAAAATTTAAAAACAGTGTTGTGTCAGTTGAGCATAGCTGTCGGAAAGTAAAAAAAGTTAATTTAAGCTTTGCAATTTATCCTTGAATAATGTAATATGTGACATTATGGAGCTGTATGCAAAAACATAATTGTACACCATTTAATTATGTAAGTCCTTGCAGCACTGTTAGAGGCACTAGATTACGCGAATTCGTTTACGTTAACTGATAATCGCGAATTTTAACCGAAAACTGATGTTTAGGCAAAAAATTTCCTTATTCAACTTTGTTTTCATATGACAACCACATATAAATGTTTATTTTTTTTCAAAAAATCATGCCATAGTAAAAAACATTAAACACGATGCGTGTTTAATGTAACTATTACTTTTTCTATAAACTAAAAACAGCATCACTGTTACAGAAGATCTCAGCTTATATTATTTTAAGTCAGTTTTACTTTTAATACTTAAATGATAAAGAATCCCAAATTTGGGCTTATCCTTTCAGCGGATCTTGCTGGCTAATTTGTTGATGGAAAAATAGTACGGTACGCTATTTGTTTTGCTTTGCTCTTCAATAAGAACTAGACAGTTTAGGCCAAGGCAAGTTTGTTTATTCTTAGTAAATGTATAGTCTCAAAGTGTTATTGGATATTTTCTATTTATGGAATTTTCAAATCCAAGTTTATTTGTTAAATACTTTTCGAAAAATATGCAAGGTATTACAATCAGTTCATCAGTAAAAACTGAGGGTCAGATATGTCCAAACTCTAAAGAAAAGTTTTGGCGAGCCAAATCACACATGCAAACTTTACCACTTTTTAATTTTTCTTTTTTTTTAACGTTTGTTTTCCTTGTTTTCTTCTTGGATTGGCTGGTTTAATTTGTTTCATTTCATCTCGGCTGGGTTTGAGTCTGGTGGTTTCGGTTGAGTTCGGTTTTGTTTCTTTTCGTTCGTTTCTTTTTGTTCTGTTTCTTTTTTTGTTCTAACTGACACCAACTGTTCAGTGCATGCTGATCCACGAGTTCTAACCTTAATTCACAACAGCCTTCAAAGTAAAACCCGAATCACCATAGCAGCCTGTTATATCACAATCATTTACTGCTTTCATTCACCTGACACAATTTCGGAGAAAAAGCGGAGACATAATGTAACTTAGCACATAAAAATTCTTGGAATAAAAAATAATTGGAACTGACAGCAGGGAGGGATAAACTAGATATTCCTTACCAAGTAAATATTTTCAGTCCATCTTCGGAAACCCAGCGGCGGCCGATCCGTAGGAAAAAATCAGGGCCAGCAGACATTTAAAAACAGTTACTTAAAGCAACTTGGTCTCAAATGCAATGAGAACGAAGTATTATCTCCCATCAGTGCTAGGGGAAAAGTCTAGATATTGTTGCGGGAAAGTAAAATTAGTGAGGTGTGGGAACAAATATGCAAATCTCAATTTTCATTTCCATGGACAATGTCCATTACTGGAATACCACGCACTGACATTAATCACTTTTGTTCCACAAATCTGACAGATGAATAGCGCGAAACGGTTCTTTTTTCAGCTGACGGTATTAATGTTTTAGCTGTTCAACGCTTGCCCTTTCAGCTCTTGACCAAACACCGTGTGCGTACAGTAAGCTCACTCAATGTCCCAAACTTTAAAAAACGGACTCCAATACGCCGTTTTCAGCTTTCATTTGGATCAAAATGTTTTAACTTAGTTTAGTCAGACGAACAGCTTGAAGCAGAAATTTCTTTCCTCCGCTTTTGTTGGCGCACATTTTGTTGTTAAGCTCTCGAGCCCTCAGGCTTCTCCGGATCTTAACATGGGTGTAGTAAGACTTGCAATATGTATTTAAAGGACCGTTCACTAGTAATGTGGAACCGTTTCTACTAAAAATGCTGTAAGCAGTTTAAGGGTGAAACTCGACGGTTCTTTGCATGCCAGCCGTATTTTAGTCATTTTCTGTGCAGTTAAATAAACTGTACACATTTTGGGTAAACTATATATATACTGACGATCAGTTACTTATTGATTTGTCTGTGCAGTTTCAATTTAAGAGAAAAACAATTAAGACAAATTTACTCAAGGCGGATTCGAAAAAGGGTCTACAAACCCAAGTCTGGAATGAATTATGAATGAAATCTTCGGACTTTTCGCTAATTTGTATTTATATATTAGCCCGCATTCCAGCTGGTTTCTATTAATTCAAATATTTTAAAAAATGTGTAAGGATCTGAACCGAAAGAAATCGATTGCACATTGCGTCATACTTTTAAAATTTAAAATTTCGAACAATCGGATATTGATATGTTTACAAAGCGAGTAAGACTGCGAAACTGTTCTAAGGGTTATACCAGACGTCACCGCCGATCCTATTGTGTGCGTATATCAAACAAACTCAGCCGAAAACATTTATTAAACTGCTGTTGCTATTTTAAACTAATACTAAACTCTTGATTGCACCAAGCAAATACATAGTTCAGACTGTGCAATAAGCAGCAATATACCCTAAAACTCCAGCGGAAAAGTCTTTTGATAATTTTAATAGATAAAAAAAATAAAAATAAAAATACGTTCTAATGACAACTCCCCTTAAGGGGCTTTTCAGTGCCATGTCACACAAAATAAATCATAAGGGTTAAAATCCCCAACTGGCAGGAAGGCTGGCCAGAAGGCTATATACACAAGCGTGACCGGCGGGCAGAGGACTCGAACTCGGGACCTCCGGGTTACGAGTCAGCGCTTTAAACCGCTCGGCTACGCTGCCTTCCTTAATATATGAAGAGCTTGACGGTGACAGATTTGCAAAAGAGTGCTCGACTCCGGTTTTTATAAAAAATAAGACAATTTTGTTAATATCGTTTATTAGTTCAAAAAAGGGTTATTTGATAGTATCGTTCTTTTAAAAAAGAAAAAGGTGTTTTATGAAAATCTGCCTGCATGCAGTGTACAATGGTACGAATAGAGCAAACAGTAAGACGAACAGGCGTATGTATTTAGGAATGTGTGATTCATATCGAATATCCGGCGACAAAAAACAGAGTTTGAAAATGAATTTATAATTTCACTTCAAAAACATGCGTTTTCAAAAACGTCTTGTGCTTGCAGTAACGCAATTCCAAACTGACAGTTTCTTGACAGACGTTCATTACATACTGTTCATCTACGTTTACAAGACTAAGAAATATGGTAAATTGAATCCTGTTGGTCATTTACCAGACACAAAACTAAAACTTCCGACCCCCTTTTTTGTTTTTTTCTAAAGTTATAAACCGAAACTCAAACGTTGTACAAATTCCGAGGATGTTTCATTCTTATACGTGTCTTTTTTCAGCAGGATCTGCCAAACCAAACTTTCCTGTTTTTCAAGATAACTCTGTCAGAGAGTTTGAGACCGACAACATGCATTTATAAACTGTATCTGTTGACATACAGATTCGAATGTGTCAAAACATTATCGCAAAAATGACTTTAATTTTCTGTCCAGAGCTATTCTTAGCGACATCATTCTCCGTTTCAAGTGGAAAGCTTACTAGTGCATTAACATCAAATGACATGAAAAAGCATGTTTGAAACTATTTTTCTAATGCAGATTTTTGTTAGATCCACTTCCTTGTGGGGTAAAAAGTCACTTCTCGGTCAAATTTAGGCTCATTAATTCAACATAAACATCACTTTTAGCCCCCACGAGGGAATGGATCTAGCAAAAAATTGCATTGAAAAAAAGGTGTTTTGACTCGACGTTTGTACTAAACGGCTTTGATGAAAACATAACTGCCAAAAATATGAAACTGATTCAAAACCTGTGCTATTCTACAGATAAAGAAACAAACTGAAAACAATTCCATACTTCAAAAAGCATCATTTTGACCTTCTGTCTTGGGGCAAACGGCTTGACGCAAGTGTGATTAAATGTCGCCATGTTCGATTGTGATGAAAAACCTTTCGACCTCTTTGTTCATAATGGAATAAACAGTCTTTATAACTGCGATTTTGCCTTACAATTTTTTTGAAATCAGATCAGATCTGATCTTCAAAAGAAGTCATGACTAGCTATGACTAAGCCAAGTCTTTATGTAATCTTTATACAAATGTATGGTTTGATGAAACTATTCGAGATTATACATTCCACTCCTTCCAGCAATTTGTACACATGCTTTATGGTTTCAGGCCATAAATATGTGTTTAATTTAGTCCATAAACCATTTAACAATAAATTAACATTGCCGCACCGTCATGTATCGATACTCAATGTGTGAGAGTGACACAACATCATGGAGAGGCAAGTTTCGCAAAATTTAGCAGCAAGTAAATTGTTTACCTTCTAAGTTGAAATATGACTAAAGGGTCGCATACATTTAGAAAAACAGTATGTCTGTATGAAGCAATGTGTTTCAAAGATAAGCACAATAAAAGGATTTTTAAAAAATCTGAATACTTTGCTATTAACAGACTGTCTTTTCAATCCTGCTCATTCGATGACTCACCTCGAGTTCACCTCGAATCTTAAACAGTTATACGATAAGTGACAGATGGCTAAGAAATGGGACTTGCTGAGTAAGAGGCTTCAAATGGACGTGTCGTTTGCAGCTCGCGAGATACAGACGCTAACAGGCTTTCAGCTTTAAGACTTTCACAACAATGCGTACACTTCTTGGCAAGAAACTGTCACATTCCCTTCAGTGGAGTGAATTGGATTGCGTGCCCGCATCGTGTAATGTATACACGTCTCTGACATTATTTAATGTTTGTGGGTCGGTATCGAGTTAACCCAGCCACTTGAAAAACAAAGAACTCCAAGGATATGGGATCGGTGTTTGCTCTTAGAAAGGAATTTTGGAGAGATCGGTTGATAACATAAAAGTACAACAAACACTGCCTTTTATTTGAGTCATAACTCCGATTACATAAAGAGTGCAAAACTTTAACCACTTGCTCCAGCCTGGTTTTTAAGGTCGATGTCTCATATTCAGTATGTTCATGTTTTTCGAGCCAAAGGCAAAAGAGTTCATAAGAAGTGCGTTGGTCCAACTGGTCAGGTTGCCCAAGGGAACAGTCTCTCAAAGTCTTTTCATACTATTCACCATCTCTGGGTGATAAAAGGATTATACGTTTGGCTCGGTTGTGACAACTGCACCTTGTTAGAGTACAACATGCCCTCAAAACACTCTCCGTAGTACAGAGATTCCACATTGCGTGTGCCAGTTCAAGTTGATCTATCGATTTAAAAGGAGGTTCTTTATAAAAATTCCGAAAGCATACTTCAACATCTTATAAAGAAAACAGTCTGTGTGCAATCAGATAAGAGTGTTAAAACATCCTCCAGATAAATGTTATTATAAGAAAACAATGAGCAGAGCCATCAATGCCTGTTTTGCACACCCTAACATCGTGCTCCGCAAGCTCTTAAACATGCCTTATACCGAAGTGAAGTGTGCGTCAGAATGGACGTGGTTCATGCAAATTAAAAGCGAGGCAGAACTTTAAAAAAACTGCAGAAAGATAGAAAAATTCTGAAAAGCACTTAACAAGGGGCAGACAAAATCTATTTACGCTGATTTTTTAAAAATTTTAGTGAAAATGCGTAACGTTTACAGTGATGACGTTGATCTTCTTCAGGAAGAAACGAGTGGGTGTTAAAGATTTCACAAAATATCTCATGAACATTTTTATGGCAGCGTCAATCACTTATATCAGCAGTTTACCAGTTTGCCTGACTGCAGTTAAGAAAAGGTTTAACAGTTTTTCTTGCTTGACTGCTAGAGAATAGCGTTTCGTACGAAACCGTAAAAATATATTTCTTTATTCTCGCTATTTCGATTGTCGAGTGCTGGTCTCCGGATACAAGCAGCAATCATATAGTTTTTCACCAGGCTACAAGGTCTTTGCAGCGTTCCTTATTTCATCAATTCATAAGCAGTCTTACTGCAGAGTCAGGGTTAAGTGCCGCAAAAGTCTGGATCATAGAGTTCTCGAGCAGTAGCTGCTTAAACTGTCATCTCTTCCCCTACTTTGGAGACTAGCCTCGCAAGGGACCCAGAGTCCCGCTACGCCTCCAGTCGGCAAAACACCGCCGCAAAAATGTATAAGAAAACCCGTTTGTCCAAACAGTATAAACCACAGATTAATCGATTTAAAAATGCATAAAAAATGCAAAGCACGTCAAGACAGAATACAAATAAAGCGGTTACACTGCCACTGGATTTCAGTTGTTTCATTTAACTGGTTATAATAAAACTAGACGAGTTACACCTATCTAACTTGGCGGCATTAATCTGCTCACAAACTGTTCCTTATTTTGATAAATATAGTACGTTTTCCAAGTAATTAATAAATGCAAAGCACGTCAAGACAGAACACAAATAAGGCGGTTACACTGCCACTGCCTCTTAACTCAGTTATATAGACCTTCCAAATATTTTTCGGCTGAAAAAACCGCAAAGTCTCCAATGAGCCCACCTGTATATTTAGATCTTCTATCTCCATCAGGCCCCTTTATAACAACTGCTCAATCCTCTCTTCGTCCCCCTCTCCTCCTCAAGTTTGTAATATTACGTTTTTCTCTCCTGTGGCCCTGATCCCCCTAAAGATCATAATAGATGACGAGTCCATTAAGTACCTGATTTCAGTGGTTTCATTTAACAACAACAACAATGGTATTTATTGGCACTTTGAAAAAAAAAAAACTCCAAAAATCCATTATTGTATTGTCATTTAGTGACAAAATATAATAGAAAAGATATGCATTGGAAGACGACCTAGTTCTGCTCTCACGGCCGCGTTGGAAGCCTTAGCATTTACACCTAAAATAATTTTATACATTTTTAATTGTAGTTTCTCACATGCAAGATTTGTTTGGAATAATTTATCTTTGAACGACTTATAAGA
>JAOBYF010033345.1:0-20602 GCA_025403605.1 Parazoanthus darwini
ACATGCAGTTGCCTTTTTTTTGGAACGTCAAGATTGTTTGATACTTGCAGTACTGTAACTCTGCCTGGATTGTAGTATCATTGAAACCTTTTTGTGTGCCTTACTTACAGACTCTGTCATCCAAGAGTCTTGTCACTCATTTACGGCACCGGGTTTCCAAGTAAGTAACAATGCTTCTACAAGTCATGTGAAGCCTGTAGAATTCATAATTTTATATGTATGTTCTCTGTTATTTCTTTCTTTGTTCATTTTCTCCCTCTTCTCTTCTGTCACTTGCTCTTCTTACCTTCTCATCCAGAACCCCTCTGTGATGCTTAATATCTTTCCCAGCAAGTTGTAGCTCCTTGGAAATACATGTATGCTCCTGTCCTCTCCTATCTTCCTCTGGCTACAGAGGAAAATAACATTTGCTGTGAGGCAAACATGTGAGAAGTTTGGGAGCATTCTTGTAAATACTGTTTGCAAAAAATTGGTTGTATTGGTCTATAACAACAGTGGTTATGATTGTTGCTTTTCTGCATTTACACAGAGGAAGAAATAGGCACATGGACCAAGGCTTTGATTTGGATCTCACATACATCACAGAACGAATTATTGGTAAGAATGAAGAGTAGTCCTGTCAGCCCCAAATATTTGTCCATGTCTAACTTCTCCTTTTTCCAATTTGTCAAGAAAGTTTTTTTTCTATGGTTTTTAGTGAGACGTGATAACAATCACGGAGCTTTCCTAAATACTTTATGACCAACTAATTCTTAAAATTAACAGATAAATAAAATGTTTGCGATTAGTAAAATGTAGCATGACAAGTTTTGCTGTACTTTGGTTTAACAGGGTTGGATGGGAAACAAAGTGAAAGTGTGAAGGGGTAGGAAAGTTGAAAGAAAGGAAAGAACTGAAAGAGGGGCGGTGAAACCTTACACAAGAGTGTGTTTGAAAGAGGGGTCAAACAATTAGGTGGTGAAGATGCAATGGGGGATGGTTGAAAAAGGGGTTGAGGAGGCCAGATGGTGGGAATGAAGTGGGGGATGATTTAAAAAGGGGTTGAGGAGGCCTGATGATGGGAATGATGGGGGATGGTTAAGAAAGGGGTTGAGGAGGCCAGATGGTGGGAATGAAGTGGGGGATGGTTGAAAAAGGGGGTGTGGAGGCCAGATGGTGGGAATGAAGTGGGGGATAGTTGAAAAAGGGGGTGAGGAGGTCAGATGGTGGATGGTTAAAAGAGTGTGAATAGCAAAAGTTTAAAGAGCGAGGCTGCAAGGGACTGGTTTCAGTGGGGAGAGTGAATGACAAAAGATGTAGCAAAGAGGCTGGTCTGCAAGGGTCCATTACTCTGTTAAAGAAAAGCTTTCGTAATAATTATCAATCAATGCGAAGAACTTACAGCTCTGCAGGCAAGGATCCAAGTCTATTTATAGATTTACGTACAAGTTTTGTGTCCATCGTTTATTGAAATTTATTACTATAATTTCGTATTTAATTCTCCCCTATTTCCTATTATTTGCAGTTTTAGATTACTTTACCTTTTTTTCAATAAAGTAGAGGTTAAGTTGTAGCTGGAATGAACGTTCTATTCCTTTCCTCTGTCACCCCCTCCCTCCCCCATTTACTTTTGTTTTATCTATTACGTCTCTAATACTATTTCTTAGTTTCAATATTATGGTTGTGCTGGCAAGACGGGTCACTCATTCTGTTTGCATGAACAGTGAATTACCTTACAAGAGAATTGTTGGCTAGATTTCTTAGATTTCGTTTTTTCTTTTTAATGTGTACATGTAATTACCAAAGCTGAAATTGGACTTCCTTCCTCTGTAATTCAACTTGACAGTTATATTATTTGCTGGTGTGTATTTTGTTCGTCGTTGCAAAACCTCTATTATGATGTAAGTCATTATTACTTTTTCAAGGCATCGCTGTACTGTACCTACTGGATATACTTGTATATGTGGTAGGTTTTTGTATGTCCAGGAACTTGATATTCCCTTGTGTAATATAACCTGCTCACTAAAGGTGAAAAGAACTAGTTACAGTTATAAGTCGAGCAGACTTAGCAATTTTATTTAAAAAATGTACGATGTATCTTTTTTTCTTTCGCCACTAGCCATGTCTTTCCCCGCCTCTGGTATGGAGTCGACCTATAGAAACAACCTTAGAGATGTTGCGAAGATGTTACAAAGTAAACACGAAGACAAGTACATGGTACTGTATGTCTTGAGATTTAGTACAATCACAAACACAAACTTCACAAATATGTATTAAATCTTCATCCGCGTGCTGTAATTGCCCGAAGTCGTTTCTTGTCATTGTCAGAGGTGGTGTGAGGTAGAAAAACTGAGTTTGGATCCATCTCATAAACACTTACTTTTGAATTCCTTTTAGTCTTTATTTTCTCTTTCATCTTTTTTTTTTGTTCTTGTCTTTTTCAAACCTGTGCAAAATAAATAGTTTGTTTGAGATTGTGGCCCGTTGTGAATGAAATCTGCCTCCAAGGATTGAACACTGCCCTTATCATTTGACGTTGGCTTCAACCCTTCTGTTATATTTTCAGACATAAAAGTTTTCAAATTTTGCGAGAATTAAATTAAAATCTTAGTCAGTTGCCGTTTTCGCGTTGAAGTAAGGGCTCTCGTGCTTGCATCCTTGTACTTCTGCTTGCGTTCGTGCTGTATATCAGGACTCCATTTAAACTAGCAATGCTAAACTGGATAGTCCTGTATAAATACTGCTTACAAAATTCGTGAATACTAAGCTTAAGAGTTTGTTTAGTTTGTTCAAAAGATGTACGAATGGTAACAGTTTGGGTTTTCGATCTAGCTCATTCAAAACTTTGGATGTTCTTGGCTTTTACAAAATCGGCGTAGCATAGCAAGGTCTGATTTTCCAAGTCTTCTTGCAGAGAAACTTTAAGAATACTGCTTGACAGCCTCGTCAGGATGAGTGTATATTTCATTTCTCACAAGAATCAACTCTGTGATTTTATTTTAGGTGTTTAACCTGTCGGAGAGAAGATATGACATATCCAAGTTGAATAACCAGGTAGTGCATGCTCGATCAATCCATAAAAGTATAACGTGTTCTGTTGTTTTTCTATTTCGTTGGTTTGACCTTTTTATTGACTCTAGACATTTTTCTGTTTAAGGTACTCGACTTTGGATGGCCAGATCACCTTGCTCCTCCGTTGGAAAGATTAATCAGGTAATCTACCGAAATACTTCATTAACAATGTAGCAGATTATCCAGGAAAGTAGGTGTTAGTATTTGCGAAACGTAACGGTTTTTTTTACAGGCGAGCACTCACATTCAGCATGATCCATAAAGATTCTTCTTTCGGTTTATACGTGTTTTTGAGGCCTCAAAATCTGATCTTGCCAGCTTTACTTCCCTTGTTATTAAAAATTATTGATTTTCCCACCAATTCTTTTTGAGCGATGTGGGCCCAGATTGAAAAAGAGACAAATTTCTGACCACGGTGGGATTCGAACCCATGATCTCCGGTAAAGATCACCGTTGCTCTACCAGCTGAGCGGCAAGGCCAGATGGAACTAGTCGTGTGTAGTTAATATGGTATATGAAGTAGCAAATGAACAAGTATGTGGGGGAATGACCAGTAATGTTTGGCCGCTCAGCATTACTGAACAGATATTGTATCTTCTTGTCAGTACTGAGCTGCCAATTCTTCCAGGTTAACTCCTCAATTTGTATTTGTTTGATTGTTTTCAGCATAATCAAGTCTATTGACTCCTGGCTAAAGTCAGATTTAAACCACGTTGTCGTGGTACACTGCAAGGTAACTATGTGGTCTATAACAGAAGCAATAAATAATGTCGTTTAAACAGATAAAAATTTTCGACCATAGTTGTTAAGGCGAGCTGGTTATGAAACTCGACCAGTTTTTTTGTGTTGTTGTTTTTGTTCTCTTTCTGTTTTTCCCCTCAACGCGAAAGGAATTCAAGTGCGTATTAACAGGTTAGCACTCGTTCACACGGCTCAAAAGGACCTTCATTAATATTCATCTTTTAATTCAAAACCAGTCTCGCGCGATCTTGTTTAATTAGGTTCCATGCTCCACGCAGTCGAATATGCAAAACCTTCCCTGAAACCCTCGAATTTCCGAAATACCATTCCGCGTTTCATCGAGATTTGTTTTTAACACTTAAAGCAACAGAAATAGTAGTATCGTACAAAATTAATCAGAAATTTAAAACACTAGCACATTTCGGTAAGACTCCTAATAGTGTATTACGGTATACCATGAGCGGGTTTCAGTTCTTGAGTTGCAGTTGTATTAACCTATCTCCCATATAGTCCAACGTATCTGTTAATAATAATAATAATAATAATAATAATAATAAAGACTATTTAAACACAGATACTTCAAGTCTTGTGATGCACTCTTGATTCATTGCTCTGTCTTTCTATTCAGTCACATACACCTCGTGGTGCTGTTCTGAAGAGCCAGGCGAAAACTCCTTTGGAGAAACATCATGCTGATGCTGTGGTTAATTTTCTGTTACGTATAGCCTGCCAGGTGAGTCGCTGCTCTGTCTCCTTACTGGTTAATCTCTCTTTGATACGGTTGTGAAAGCGAAGCATTTATATCCATTTAAAATATATCAACTCCCATTCTGTGATCTGAAGTCAAAGACCATCAACTTTAGGCTAACCTTATTTTTTTTGGAAACGTATTGGAGCTGTCTTATCACCAACTAAAAAGATTCAAAAGAGACCAAACCAACAGCTTGATGACGAGGAACAATGTGGCTACAGAAGTTTCTTGTGCTTGTGAAGACGATGATCTGGTTTTGGTAGCTATCAATCGATATATTGATAAAAGGTGGAAATAAAAGTTATACATGGCATGTTTAGTTTCGCGGTTTTATATTTTTGCAAAGAATAACAAATACCTTTTCCAACTGGTTGTACATGCAATCTTGCTCATCAAATTTGTCACCCTTGTCTTCGTACCGAAAGTTTTATTTCTATGAATATTTTGTGTGTTCGAAAGTTACAAATTGTTAGCTGTTATGGTTCGGGGTGTTAGCTAATGTAAAAAAGATCTTAATCGGCAGTATCATTTTGGTTGTCGTGCGATCCTCAGGTCAACGAGCCTTCAACGACAATGGGTTCTCCTGGAGAAACGCTCTCAAGAAGATGTGTTGCACTGCTGAAGACTGCCCTCAGACCAGATGTCTGGCCAGGTCAGTATTTTGCATTCAATAAGAATTATTTCAAGACCTATTACAGAGAAAATGAATGGAGTTTCTTCACTTGTTCCCTGCAGGGAAGGGGAAGGCCGACAGTTTTTTCAAGGTGGTTCCAAATTAGTGTTATAATTTTATTTGCCATAAGAACTCGAAACTTAGTTTACCATTTTTTGTTGTGATGTAAATTCATAGTGTTGCATGGTTTTTGTGTCCATCATCTTTTGACTTTATGGTTGAAAGTAAATGGCTTTCAGTAAGAAGTGACGAGTTTAGTGATCTAGAGGAAACTAACTTTCGTTTCTTGTTATTTTTTTCAGGCGTTGACATCAGGGTGATGTGGCTGGACAAGCTGCTGGTTACTGTGGTATGTACAATTGTCGTGATACTAGTAACAGTTAGTGATGGACAAAGGACATGAGAAATAGACCACTTTTACTGTATGCCCCAGAGCCTGTAAACAATAACTTCAAGTCGAGGTCAATTTTCAGGCTTCCACACATTAATAACATGTTAAGAAGTTGATAAAAGTACTGTAAAACCAAGTCAAGTTTTAGAGAATGCTGCTATGTCATTCATTTATGTTCTTTTCAGGATACACTTTACAAGATGTGCTGTTTTATGGGGTTTTTGTTGATGTGTGCATTTACATTTAGTGTGCCTGCATTTAGCAAATTGTATTTGTTAGAATTGATCGTTAACAGTTACGAGAGACGGTGTTTCGTTCATTCGCAGGACCAGACTGCTGCAGCAAACTATGCCAATGTGTGCACTGGTCTGGAGATCCTCACTTACCTTCTATCGGTTCTGGTAAGTGAATATCGTTCCAAGTTTTTCTTTGTATGGTGAAGATTGAGGCAGATACCCACATCACTTGCTAGATGTGCCTTTTGAAAAATTCTGTTAATATTGGAGAGATTGTGAACACTAACACTAACGTGCTCCGAAAAACTCCATTTATTTGCTAGCTTTTAAGATGATCTTATTCTTCTGTTTCTACAATGCTCAGTAAACTGTCATCAAGACTAATACCTGATGACGCAGTATATCGTGATAAATAAAGTAGGAGTACCCGCCAAAGTAGGTTATGATTTGATTGTCTTGTGGAGTCCAAGCCAGTTGGTAGTAAAAGAGGAGTTCAATTCCTCTCAGTAACTACATAAACCCGTGATAGACCTGGTCATTAAATACATCATCAAGAGTTGAAAGTGGGTGCAGCCATGAACTGTAACATTAATTGCTACGTATTTGTTTATATAACAATCTTTTTCCCCATTTTGCTTCACACTAAGTGTGGTTCCTTTCTTAGAAATTTCACCTTTCTCCCGCTGGCCAACCGCAACAGACGATTTTGTCCATATTTAAACCGCTTCAGAGGGGAATAGTGGCCTGTATGACCTGCCAGAACTCCAAGGTAGGAGAAATGTTTGACGTCACGACATGGATACTATTTCACAATACATGAACGTAAGGAAGTCTACAGAAGCCTTCTAAATGACATGTTTTAAAACGACCAAAGCTAGGTGTCGTACCCACGAATGTTTCAGCATATATGGTGCAATGATATCAAACAGCAGTGTAACCAGTATCGTGTGTTGATGTATTGTAAAATAAACTAATACTTCATTTCTGTCTTGTTTGGTAATAAATGTGTTGCATAGGTTTGTTGAAAACGTCTCAAAACTCTGTGGCATACGTCTTATTCTTGTGTCTCGATAATTCCGGGAACGTTGACTTGTTGGACACGAGTACGTAGTATATTTAATTGCGTTAACCACTCTAAAATTGTGTTGTGCCTGCAGGTGATCCGTGCTGTTCATACACTACTCGCCAGGCTTATGACCCTGTTCCCACTGGAGTCAGGTAATAACAGCCCACATCCCATTATTTGTTATATTCCATTTTTGCCATTACTGTATAGTTTTACTAGGTGATAACCTAAATATATTACAGTTTTTAAGTGGCTTGATGCTTTGCAGTATTTTACTCCAGGATTTTTGCTGTTTTCTCCGGACTTCAATTTCCACCCGTTAAACATATTGTAATTGTTTTTATAACTGAAAAAGGAAAATGAATCAGTATTCAAGCATCTCCCTAGAACGTCATAGCAACATGGGCCTGTAATATAACTTTTTTTTTGTTCTGTTTTATTGTTTGCCATAACACTTTTACTATTTTACTAACGGGCTATTATAATTGTTTAAGACTTTCAAACACACCTGAATGAGAGCTTCGTAGGTTAGTGTCATTGGTAAACTCCAGTAACATGTTCTTGTTTTGTATCAAGCCGTTGCAACGTCAACCTACGAGGAACTTGAGGTGCTGTACGGAAACATCAGCAAAGTCATCTGCGATGGCCTGACCAACTATGAAAGGTACACTTCACTAGATAACAGTGTTCGTGTGTCTACTGATCTGTGCTTGAACCTGGTGATCCTGAGTTCCGTTGCAACAGCGTGGAGTTCAATTTGTTGTATGATTTCAGTATTTTGTGAAACACCTAGAAAGGAAAACAGACTTGGATGATAGCACTTGGAACAGTTCTTGCCAAGGCCCCTCCCCCTACACCCCAGTACAATGCTGATCCCAAAGCAAGGGCGAGTAAAACAACTCAACATTGCACCTGAGAAGTTCGTGCAGTTGCACCAGTTCAGTTTGTAGTCCTTAACGTTTTAGTTTTACCTGTAAGCGCAGTGAGCCATACAAGTTGCGTTTTAGGAACTGCTAGTTGTTGTTGTTGCTGCTGCTGCTGTTATTATTATTATTATTATTATTATTATTATTATTATTGTTGTTGTTATTATTAATGGATGTAAGCTATAACTAAGAATTCCAACTATTTTGTCCGAGATTGTGGCTGTGTGAGCTAATTACATAATCCACGTTGAATACAGCAGTTGTATTTACTTTCTTTTTTCATTGCCTTTGAACTATGTGAAAGCCTGTGGTTTGATTACCTTTTAAGTAGAACGACATTTGTTTTGCCAGGGCAACCAATGGTGCGACGTCGATTCTGTATGGTCCGCTGATGATGCTGAAAGCTGCTTGCATGCACAATCCATCCTACATTGACAGGTTTGTTCTGATGCCATTGTTCGCAGGTCTCCACGAACATTTTGGAACTGTAGACTGATTCCTGGAGAACTCCTTGAAAATTGAAGGAATCCTGCAACCATTACAATAAATTTAAAATTGTTTAAAGCAAAAACAGCAGACAAGCAATTGGATTTTCTTA
This sequence comes from Parazoanthus darwini, assembly GCA_025403605.1. Taxonomy (NCBI): domain Eukaryota; kingdom Metazoa; phylum Cnidaria; class Anthozoa; order Zoantharia; family Parazoanthidae; genus Parazoanthus; species Parazoanthus darwini. The sequence continues at coordinate 8,434 of JAOBYF010033345.1, forward strand.
ATTTTGGGGGATGTTTATGTCTAAATTGAAACTTGTTCTTTCAATTTTACATTTTGTTTTGTTTTACTGAGACTATGCACTGTTAAGTACCTACCTAGTTAGAAAGAATTTATTCTTGCTTCAATTTTAACATCTTTATATTTTGTTTTTCTATTCAGGGAAACTAAGCACAATTTTGTGCAAAGTACGGATTGTCTAAAATGCGAAGAAAAGCGACAGTATTTGTCAGTACAGATCGTCTAACTTTGAACGTTTGTTCTTTAGACTTATGACACCCTTCATGAAGGCTCTTCAAAGAATGCATAAGGATCACATCACGGCTGTTCTTGGAGAGAGCACTGGTAAGTCAATGTAAAAATCGATTGTATTTAATAGTTGAAACTTTTTTAAAACCATTATAACTCTTTCCATTAAGAATAACATATTGTTTTGATTCCTACATTCGTATTAGCTAGCGACAACATTGATCTGCAGGTTATTTTTCAGCTTAAAGTCTTTCCCCAACTTACCCCTTGTAGAATGCTGCAATTGAAGTCTACGCCATGTAGAGAATAAGAATGACTTTAAGTTCATTTATTCAATTTGAAATTATGTTTGTTTAGTGTAAAGATACAAAACATTATGTGTATTTAATATAAAGGCACAAAACATGTTTGAGTTGCCTAGTTTTAGATCCTAGTAATAGTTATCAGGAGCCGAATGTATCGTTTAACATGTGTGTCGCAATATAGTTCGTATAAAAGGATAGTAGTTAGCTAAAAATGTAGTTTGATTAACGAGTGTTAATATTGTGTGTTTTTCGACGTAAAGTCAGAGTTTTCTGGTAAGGGTTGTTCATCATGAAAAATTTGCAAAATACATTTACATTATCATACATTCTCACACAGAAGAGGTTAACTAACCTTACTAAATATTGCTCTAAAAAGTCTCATCTCTGGTTTTGATATGTCTTCAGGAGCAAGTGACATGCTGATATTGTGCCTGGAGCTAATCAAAAGCCGTTTAGGAGTGATGAACGCGCAAATTAGAGAACTTTTCTTCATCATCATAAAGACTCTCATCGAGAAATCACCGGTAGGTTGTCGTAGTTGTCAACTCAAGAAAGAAAAACTGTACGTAGGCTTAAGGCAAGGTACAGAAGAATTTAGTTATTTTCGTTTTTCCTCGTTGCAGTATATGTTGCAGTATATGAGTATATGTTGCAGCTATTCCCAAAAATGAGTGCTTAGATTTTTCAAACGTTGCCATACATTATCTGTATTTTTGATTCTGATTTTCAAAGACTCGTTACTCGAAAAGCGTTCGGCTTATTAAGCTCGAGTGTTCGCTGAGTATTGTTATGTCTCGTCCGCACAAACAACTTTTCGATGGCACATTTTTGTGACACATGCTATGTTATGTTCCGTAAAACTGGTGTCCTATCATTTTTGCGGCAAAAACACATGTCACACTCAAAATTTGCTTGTGTGGACGACTCGTCAAAACGTATGTCAAAGATTTTTGGTAAATCGAACAAAAAACGTGTCACAGAAATGTGTCACAAAAAATGTTGTGTAGACGAGGCTTGTACGAGCAAAACCAGCGTTACAAAAATTTGTTACAGAAAACTGATGCTCTCGGGTCGCGAGGCTTATCTGCATGTGCCATGGTCTTTCATTCTGTGGAATTGGTACAGATATAAACTAGATAGGCAAAGCGAAAACATTTACGTTAGCAAAGATTCGCCTATTTTTGTCTCCTTTCTGCATCACATCTTGTTTGTGCCAAAAATCCACTACTTGCTGTTACATTGATCACACTTTCTATACCATTAAATTCCTCAGGATTCAAAGCTTCTAAGAGCCATCACAAAGATTGTGGAAGAGTGGGTGAAGACGAAGGTGGTAAGTTGCGTGCTACTTCAACCACGTGAAATATTGTTCATAAACTGTTTTGAAAACTAATTTCAGTTCACAATTTAAGACGATTATTATTACACGATTTCTGTTTACTAGAGAGATGACGTAGGAGATGCAGAAAGATTGTTAACTTTTGGAATTTAGTTTAAAGTTTGGCGGTAATTTTTAACCAAAGTCTGGTTTCTCTGTTAAATTCAATATTTAAGATTAAGGAAGTTATGTCCCTGTTAAAAAGAAGTTGCATTGTGACGAATATGCAGATGACCTAACAAAAGAAATCTTAAGAATTTGTAACGTAGAACTTTCAGTTACTCAAATATTATTGTTTTACTGTCCAACCTCCTGCCAATTATAACTAGTACGTACAACGTGCAGCTGATGTCTCGTGCACAATCAACATACAATTTACTTGTTGCTGTAGACCAACTTGACCATTCAACACCTGCCTACACTGAGGGAGAAGACCCTACTGCTGGTCCGGATGATGCTCAACTACGAGAAGAGGTTCCCTGACGACTTTGAACTGCAAGCTCAGTTTCTGGAGCTGGTCAATTACGTTTACAGGTAAGCTGAAGACGGTTTAACATGGTTTTTCATTTACAGGTACGCAGCGACTGCGAAAGCTATAAAAAGTGAACATAGTTTGGAAAAGTAAGTTCAAAGGTGAAAATGTGATCTCTACAGTCGAACCAAAAGTCGGTTAGCTTACATGCGCTGCTAATGCCAAGTTGCCTGGTTCCTTTTCAATGATGCCAGTATAACTTTCATTTATTAAGGTTGTTACATTTTTTGTTCAGGGATGAAGCATTAGTCAACACAGAACTCGCTGCAAAGTTGGAACCTGCTTTCTTGTCAGGCCTGCGCTGTATTCAGCCACAAATACGATCAAGGTTCATGGAGGTAAGTCATGAGTTTTGCATCAATTTCTGGTAGTGTGCTCAAACACAATTTTTTCGCCATGGTCATACCTGCAGTTTTTATTTTACAAATTCTTTCAACCTCCTCCCCCTTCATGGTATAAAATGGTCCGTCCCTCGTTTCTTTAGAACCTGGGACTAGTCATAGTGCATTGTTGAATAATTTGAGTTACATCTCGGATAGTTATAAGCTAGTGGGGAGTTCTGGACTGCAACAGAATAAAAGCTTAATGTACAGACGTCATTTTATTCAACACCTTTACGACTCTGTACCCTGCAGGTGTTTGATAAAACTATGAAGAAGAAGCTGTACGACCGCCTGCTTTACATATTTTGCTCCCAGGTAAGTGTCTGCAGTTCAGTTAAAAATACAAATAGCTGTTACTTTTTTAGATATACCTCTGAAAAAAGATGTAAACCATTCTCTGCAGCCTAGCTCATTTCTCTTTGTTTACCACGATAATCATGAATTACTCGTTATTCCAGAATTGGGAAGCCATGGTTGCGCATTACTGGATTAAACAGTGCATCGAGGTAAGATACTTGAAAGATGTAATTATTTCTTAATTCTATACATTAAGTTAAATAACAAGCTAAATGTATCTGGTGCACCTTGTAACTTACTAATTTACTTCCTATATTGACCACTTTCATAATACGCCCCAGTGGCCATGAACAAAAACTTCGAGTCGAGGCCATTAGGGCCGAAATACAGCAAATGTATGAGAACTTGGAACTTGATCTCGATTTGAAGTTATTGTTTATGATCACTGGAGCAAATTCTGAAAGTAGTGTATAAATGCTAACAAACGGGAGAACTTTAGTTTTTGAATTTCTAAGAATTTTAATATATCCCTGAACGTTCCAGGACAGTTAGTTAAATATGGTGTTTAGCAAAAGCAGAATCCCCGTATGGGTAAAGTACGAACGTATATTGACCTGTTGTAGCTGTTGCTGGCTGTTTCGTCATGTGAGCGTCCCATCACTCCGTCCAGCACGTTCTGTATGTTACCCTCGGTGATGTCGGTGTTGAGGTCCAGTGACAGCCCTGTTGCTGAGGAGATTCTCAACAAGGCAGAGCACCAGACGGTACGGGCCACTGTCAAACAGGAACCGATGGAGACCGACCAGTCATCCTGTCAGGTTGACGATAACTCCGACAAGGAAAAGGGAAAAGAAAAGGAAAAGGAAAAAGATGTGAATTTTCTGTTTCAGACAGACAACTCCGATGTAAGCTTCACTTTTTGTTATTGTTCATTAAACATAACTTTAGGTTGAAGTTATTGTAGTAAATCATGTTTACATTTGTGGCTTTTTAAATTGGAAATATCATTCTAAATATGTATATTTCTGATAACATCGTTGTTTAGATTTTAATTAATTCGCATTGTTTTGCATGTATTAAACTTAAAGTTTTAAGCAGAAGGAGTTGATAACCTCGATGGAGCATGCCACAATAAGTACTCCCTGAAAATGTGAGCTTGATATGCCGAAAAATGTCGAAAAAACGGGTGTTTAAAAGCTGCCGAGTTTAGGGCGTAACTTTGCACTGGTGTATGATTAATCTTGGATACTCGCTCTCTACTGCGCATCTTGATCACTTTTGGCTTCAAGAGTTAAAATTGTTAACAGTTTCCCTTTTATTTTCTGCAAATATGTCTTTCATTTTTGCTAGTTCATAGTCGTAATCTGATGAAGATTCGGTGTCTTATGATCTGTCAATTCATAGTGTTAAATCACTAATCACAACATGAATGTTAGAATCAGGTTTGTAACATTGATCATATGTTGAAACGGTGTAACGGAATTTTTGAAATTATATAGAAGCATAAATGATATCTTGTATGCTGTGTTTGTTCTCACCTCAAACCCCAGAAACTGGTTGATTTGTGCGAGAAGCAAGACATGTCGGAGAGGGTAGGGGAGTTGTCCAACCCGGAAACGCTGAAAGCCTTGACGGAACAGCATGGAAAATACCTGGATCAACTTCGTGAGTTCAAGGTATAAAATGGTCCTTCGTTTCCTTATTTCTTTTTACTTTATTTCTTCCATTTTATTTTCTTTAGGTGATCATTTATTAGAATCCTTATACTTCTAATAAATACGAAAACTCGTGTACTCCACTACTGGGTTTGATAGTTATACAAAGAACTGTTTTTCCTCTTACAAGATATCAGTTCTGTTTTTCCTAACTAATCAAACTTTTAACATCAGGACAAATAGAGCAACCGAACCTTTGATCAGAAATCAGTATATGCGTTTCAACCGTGAACCGAACATACTCTGTTCCTTTCCACAGCTGCAGCTTTAATTGTGGTGAAAGCTAACGCAGACACACTATCAAATCCAAAATTTTAAGTGAAATCACGATTTTGTTGGTTACTGTAGGGTAAAAAATAATGTGCAAACTGATGCTACCATACTGCGTAAATATATGTGTTTTATAGTTAACTCTGTGTGTTTGACAAAAAAACAAAACTTATCATATACCCACCTGTTATCGTTATCAGGCCGCATCATCTAGAGTTGAACGTATCTTATGTAATCAGACCACTTCAGCTTGTCATTTTCCTACGCGATATTATTATCAAACTGCATAATTTATAAACTTCACCAGCCAATGCTACCTTTTCGCGTATCTACCTGTTACATTGTTAAACAGCATCACCAGCACTTTTTATCACACCATGTTTTCTCATCACAAATCTGCTTGTTATCGTTACAGACGGCATCATTTCTAGGAGCGCTTGCTCAGCTATGCCACAGTAACTCCAAACTGGCACACAGCGTGTGGGTGGAGCTGTTTCCTCAGCTGTGGAATCTCGTTTCTGATCGCCAGCAGCAGGTAAAGTGGAACTAGCCCTGTTTCTGTTTACTAAGTAGTGTACAATGCAATGGAATGCAGTGCAGTGCAGTCCTGTAGGGTTAGTTGTAGTTGCCTGTATTAACAAAAGTGATTTCGTTATCTGTCTTTTACCAGTACCTCTTTATAATTAGGTATTGGTAAGAGAAATCAGTCCATTTATGTGCTGGTAGCAGTGCTCACCAGCATCCTAAAATCCTACGTGTCACCCGCACCGTTACCATTAGTGCCAAAATTAACCAGTTTCATTGTATATCCCTTCAGGTACTGGCAGGAGAAATCAGCCCCTTTATGTGTAGTGGTAGCCACTTGGTTCAAACAGACATGTTCCCCAGCGCTGTTCACACCATCGTGGAAGGAGTGACCAAGTGCTCTCCCTCAATTCCTCTGAGGCCCTGTATACTCAAGGTAAGTGACAAGGTGGTTTAAAAGTAGGACTTGTTACCTGCTGCTATTCTTTCCCTCCCTATCTTTGTTTGGTGCCTTATTAGTTGCCATGTCAGCCTTGATGCGGGCATTAAGCAAACCGCTGACAGCCCTCTCGGTATTAAAGTTAATCTAAATGAGAGTAACTATCCTAAGTTCTAATGCACTTTATATTATTCATTCTTTACATGTTGTTTTGCAGTATCTGGGTAAGACCCACAATGCATGGCACCGGTCAGCACTCCTGCTGGAGGACTACGCCTCTCTCTGTGAAGGGTACGTCAACCCACAGGTGCCCCAGCAGCAGCAGCAGGTGGTGGACTACTCCTTGTTTGAGGAAGATTCGGCAGATATTAACCCTCACGTGAGTGCCTTCTTTGGAATTGTGTGTTTGTATTTTGTTCTCCTTGAGTGTAAGGTCCAAGACTTGTGACGGCCGTAACGATGCGTGTGCTTCAAGGTTAAACTACACGACAGCAAATTATACAAAGGCAGCTGATATAAAGGAAGACATTACAGCAGACAGTGGATGCTTATGTCACTCTTAAACAATAACATTAACAATAAAATATTTCTATAGCGCCTTTTGCAGGCTTTCAAGGTGCTGCGTACAGATAGAACTTGGATAGAACAAAATTTAAAGTAACTAAAACGATTGCTTAAAAAGAAAAGTTTTCAACTGTTTTTTAAACGCCTAAGCTCCAGCTGTTCTTGAGTGACAGTGGAATTCGGTGCGGCGACCTGAAATGTACGCACACCAAAGGACTTGAGATTAAAATAGGGTTTCTTTAGAAGGCTCTTTTTAGAGGATCTGAGTGTTCATATAGCCTTGTAGGTTGCAACAGGGTTGCCACAGTCAGTGAAAAGTCAGGGAAAACGAACTTTTTTTAAGGTCAGGGAAAAGTCAGTGAATTTTCCATTTGGTCAGGGAGATTTGGAATTCTGCTCAAAGTCAGTGAAAAGTCAGGGAATTTCATATCTTTTGGAAACTATAAGGAAGCATATTGAACGTCCGAACAAAATACCTAAAAATTTGTTTAGCATGTTATGTTTTCTGCAAAAAATTGCCTTGTTTAAGATCAGTGAAATTTTGCTCTAGGTCAGGAAAAAGTCAGGGAAAAGTCAGGGAATTTTTTTCATTCTGATGTGTGGCAACCCTGTGCAATAATTCCTTAACATAGTCGCCTAATGCCTGTTGAAACAGGCTGTTGCTTTAAATGTTATGGGAAACAAATTTTGGTTCCGTGCCCAGGGCTCATCGGTAAATCGTGTTGAAGTGCAGCGGGCACCTTAAATGCTTAGACAGCCTAAGTTGTCGACCAGGCAGTTACCGATTCATCGTGAAAGAAGATTTGAGTACTCCCTTGGATTGTGGTATTTTTGATTAAAGAAAATACCTTATTTCTCCAAATCAGGAAACACTGGATGCTTTGGCTGAGATGTACTCGCTGCTGAACGAGGAGGACATGTGGGCGGGGCTATGGCAGCAGAGATGCAGGTGGGTTTAGGATGCGTTCCCTTGGAACGTTATGGATATCGTTATCCAGAACTTAACTACGTTTTGATTACTGAAACCCCCTGCCGCCTCTTCTGCTGCTACCGCCTACCAAGTTGCAAGCCTAACTAAACTTTATTTAACGTCGTTACGCTGGGAGTGGTTGCCAATTCTCCCAAGCCAGTGGCTTATGTTTAATCGCTTGACGGCACAGATCTTGGCGTGAAAGTCGACTTTGTGGAGGGAGGAAAACCGGAGAACCCGGAGAAAAACCCTCGCAGTCAGAAAGAGATCGACAAATCTCAGCCCACATGCGAAGCCCAGGGTTCGATCCCGGGTCCACAGAGGTGTGAGGCACGAGCGCTAACCACTCGGCCATCCTGACTCTCCAAATCTGCAAAAAAAACATTGGGGAGCTTGTTCCACTTACCTTGGGATATCAGCTAGATACCAGTATTCATCTTCATGACTTCGTAGCATATTTTGCTCCGGAGCTGACACTGTACTCAGAACTGGGTCAGAAATCTTTCCACCCGTTGCTTCAACCTCAGCATGCATGGAAGGAGATTCTGTGCGTTGAAGCTGCTCCAAAGACAATTTCTGTAAGTCAAATGATGGATCACTAAATGATGAACGAATCGTATGATGTTTTGGCGGTAGTTCTGGTGGAGCTGGGTTCTCAAATCTTGTCAAGTTTGGATCAGATGAGGTTCGAGATATTGGTGATGTTGTACTAGGGAGAGCGGCCTCGATGACATCGCGTCTCGAGTCGGGTGTATCCGGGTTGGTGTCTGGTTGACAGGTGGAGTCTGCGCTGTGGGCTGGAAGAGTTAGCGACTGTTTGGTTGGGAGTGGCGGGGGCATATCTGGCAAGCTGATCGACCTGAAGCAAACGAACGAGAGAACAGGATAATGAGATCAAATAAAAAAAGGAATAAAATGACAACGAAAAAACACTGCGTGGACAAAACGGGTGTAAAAACTAAACTAAATAAGTAATAAGTAATACGTAATAAGTAATGTTCTATATATAAACCATACAAATAACACAATTCAACTTATTGAGAACATAAGTTACCAACAAGAAACAAAAAAATCTAAAATTATAACTGGTTGACCTCATCTTTACTTAGGCGTGCGAGCCTTATATTCTAAATTTCTAATTAATTGTGATTTTCTAATACGAACTTCCTTCGAATCCGCCATTTATTTGTATGACTCTTGAATTTGAACGTGAAGTAATTCTTAAAACTGAAGAACTGGTATTTTGAACAATAATTTCGAACAACAGTCGTCAGAGCAGGCCATACCTGGACCTGGAACCTTCGTCATCCACATCAAGGTACATAGTTCTCCTCGATAAGGGTGGATTGTTGGTCAAGCTTTCTGTTGCTGGCACTTGGGACTTCCGCATCTCAGGAGGAGTGGCTTTATGGTCCCCCAGTGGGTCGCTGTTGGGGGTCTCCCTTCGCTTTACCATAGGACTTCCGTCTGTGTGACTTTGCTCTCCATCAGCCGTCTTTACGTCATCTACAGCGAGCAAAGGACGTCATAAATCCGACTTTAGTCATTATCAATGTGTAGAAGAAATTAGTAGCACAAAGCATGGCAAAAGAGGGTTAACCCTTTCAGCCCCAACCACTTTATAAACATCTGTCTTCTCCTTACAATATCAATACAAAATAAGTTATTTTGTTGTGAGAGTATACAAATTGATCGCACACTGCAAGCTATCCAATATGAAAAGCAAAATTTTCCCAAACTATTTATAAGGAAAATATGGATACCATTTACGAGAATTTTGCATCATATCAGTTGTTGTGTTTGGGTCTAAAAGGGTTGAGCAAAGTAAAGCAAGAAAAGTCAAAGAAACAAGAAAAAGCAAGGTAACTTTTGGGAAGCTAGGCTAGGTAAGGAAATGCATGAAAATGCTTGTGATGCAAGGCACGACGAGGCAGTTAACGCGCAGACGGCAAGGCAACGGCAGGCTGGCGGCGAGAAAGAAAGCCAACATAAGACTTGCGGTTGAAAAAATGGTACACAAAATCAAAGTAAAGCAAAATAATGTTAGAAGACTCGCCTGCGAAAAGCAACTACGGCTGACTGGATCGTAGCCAGCTATGAAGCAGAGGAGGCAACTTTGAACGGGAAGAGGTTTTTTTATATTTTTTAAATTATGTTGAAAAAAACCCGTTTTTTAGCCCTTTTGCTTCCTCTAAATTTGAAGTCTTGCTATGGCCCTGGCTGAACTGAGTACTGAGTTGATGATAAAAAAAACTTTGTCACTGTTTATTTGCCATCTTGATCATATATGTATCAGGACGATGTCTGACAAATTAAACATTTAAAATAACACTCACAGTAGAAAATAAGTACCAAGTCGCCTTTGTTGATCAAAGCAAAGAAAAAAGTAAAGAATAACAAAAAACACTTTCTTCCTACAAAAACTCCAACAAAAATGCTCTAAGAAAACTGTAACATTTTACACTGCGGAGTTACACGCAGGGAATCCTGGGTTCTTCTCCACAAACCTGTTAGTCTAGTACTGGTCTCTTGAGGGTGTAACTCCTTCATTTCTCCTTCTGTTGCTGCTCTAGTTCTTGTCTCCTCATTGGTTACTGAACCATTCTTGGCAGCCTCAGCATCCGGGGACTGCTGAGCAACTGAGGCTTCTTTGCTAGCAGACCTTATTCTTCGAGCTCTTGCCATTTGCGCATGCTCAGAGTCTTCGTGGCTTTTATGGGCCTCCAGTTTAGCCTGAGGGAAAAATTTGTCAGCTTACAAATGACATCACAACTGCATTTTCAGACTTACAAAATTTGTTTCAGATGTGAATATTTGTAGTTATGTTTTTCAGCCAAAGCGATAATGGATCTGATTTTGTGCTGCCTGCATTAGCGTGGGCCATTTGAACTGGGTCACTTCCACAAAATGTATCATATTAGGAAATAAAAGTAAGAAACTGTCCAGACTATTCTGTGCCACTCACACTGGAGCAGAATAATTGCTGTTTTCGATTTTCGCAAAATATACACGTAGAGATGTGTCGTCAATCTTTATGGAACTGAACAATTCTCACTTTCTGCAAAGGTATTCTTCATTTATTGCATGAGTTCATAAATTCTAATGCAACGGTGTTGTGTCAAGTTTGGCGGCTTTAATTTAAAAGAAACCTTGGAAGTGAAATGACAAGTATTCTGGACGCACCCATCTCCGTGGTTTTACAGGCTGGGTTGGATCTCTTACTGGGTCAAAGATTCTTGAGCTGATCTTCACCTCAGCTTCCTTAGGAAGCTTGGCAGCAGCAAATGCTCGCTGAAATGCTTTGCCAACAAGCGATGTCAAATCTCTCACCTAGTTTGTCAAGAAAAGTATAACAAAGCAAAGTTAGGTTTTCCAATGTAAACAAAAGATTCACTTACCATTAAGCACATTGATCAACAAGCGTTAGTATAGAGTATTTTTTTGCCTCAAGTTGGGTAATATGAGATTCTAACCCTTCGTTAGAGCAAACCGAGGAATATGGTGGCGAAATCATGCAGAGTTTAAACAACAGGACTGTAAAACTTGCCGTCTGAAAAAGTCATTGCAATGTGCCAGTGGTTGGAGTTTGGAGCATACTGTGTGGAGAGTCCCAAGTTTCCAAGTGAACCTTTGCCCATTTGTAGAAAAAACTCATTGTTTTGAAAGTTTTCACTCTGACCCTTACCAATTTGACTATAAATAACAATCATTTGTGTATCACGGATCTTGATTGCGTAGCGGCTGTTTTTTAGGAGAGAGAGCAAGCGTTGGTCAAACGAGCTGCCATGTTGGACGCGCGGAAAAAGATTATAGTGGCTTTTTGATCGACGCTTGTTCTCACCCCTAAAAAGCAGCCACTTCGCAGGCTATCACGAATCTTACAGTGTACGTACTATCCAATTTATTGTACTAAATACCTGTGTAAGTTTGGTTGTCATGAAAACATGGCAGTAGATCCCGACACCAGTGGGCGAAGGGTCATGGGTCATGTATGCAAACAATCTAAAGTCTGGGTCACATGTGGCATACGAGATTCTCTGGAGGGCGTGGGCCATTCGTACTCTCTAAAAATGTATTTTAATTCAACCATTTACAGCCAGCTCCAGAACGTTAAGATACAAAGAGGGTCTTAAAATATATTCAGGATTCAGATGTAGTGCCCTGTTGTACAGTTCTATCTCAACCCCTTGTATTTAATTGGCTTAGCTGCATCTTTAGCACCCCTTTCCAGGTGCCCTCACTTTACCTCTGAACTATTGGGTTCACCTCATTCCCATTCATTACCCTTTACCCTTGATCTATTACCAGAGCTCTACTTTCTCTGTCCTTAACCTCTCCAATCATAGTTTCAAACTCTGTGGTTTCTGTTCCTCCTCAAGTACTTTCTCCAGTGCTAACTTGATCAGAAGTTTCATCACTCCAGAGTTTGTTGAGTTCCTGGGGCCCTCACAGCAGTTTTAAGGTCAGTCATGATTACAGCCTAAAGCCTTTTATTTTTGTTGACATGTAAAAGTCTAGTCAGTCAGGGGGAGGGGGGGTACTAAAT
>JAOBYF010033346.1:0-12879 GCA_025403605.1 Parazoanthus darwini
TCACGAGAAAGGCTTGGAAAGATGTCATTTTTCTTTGTTTTACGTTTCCCATTCCCGTTTTACATTCTTTTGCGTTCTTACTTACTTACTTTCTTACTTACTTACCCACATACTTACTTACTTCCTTGTTTGCTTGCTTACTTACTTACTTTCTTACTTACTTACCCACATACTTACTTATTTACTAATGATACGCGAGCTGTATATTTTGTATATCGAAATTGGTCTGTTGTATTTCGCAGCAACAAAAAATGAAAACAGTTTTGTTTGTTCGTATTGGAAGACTTGGCAAAGTGTTTTTATTTATAAAATCAAATTAAGACCAAATAAAATTGATCTAAGACCGAATAATACTTCATCAAAGTGTTTTTGGAGTAACATTGAAATGTTGATATGCCGTGAGCTTGAATCTTTTAACAGATGCATTTGTACATTTCTTTAGTGTCAAGAGTACGTCTTGTCAATGGTAAAAATCCAGCAGAAGGTCGCATCGAGGTGTTTGTGCGTGGAAAATGGGGAACAGTCTGTGACGACCATTTCGATTTTTTGGACGCGGACGTCTTTTGTGGAATGCTCGGGTTCTCGTTCGCTCATCGCATTGCCAAATATGGCCCTGGGACTGGAAAAATTTGGCTGGACGATCTTCACTGTATGGGAAATGAAACTTCGATAAATCAGTGTCCGCATCGTCGAATCGGAAGCCACAACTGTAAACATAAAGAAGATGTTGGTGTTGTCTGTAGAACAAGTAAGTTATCATTATTAGGGTCACTATATATTTCAATTTAGTCTTGGTCTAAAAGCATTCAACTCAAGAGGGCGAAAAATGCTTTTTTTCGGGAAAGTTAATAAAAAATGTTCCAAATTTAATTAAAACCCTTACAATTTCATTTCTTTTTTGGTGAAAAGGTTTACTGACTTGCTCATAGCGTTAAAGTTAGTTATAATATAAATGCTTGTTATAAGACGTATTGATCACGTACTGTTACAATGTTATTTGCAAAAATGTTTTGAACATATTGTTTTAGTTCATTGTTTTGTTTGAAAAAAACATCTTTCTGTTTATCAGGAGCTGTTAATGCTACAGAACCTCCTCAAGGTTGGTGCCATCATTTATTTCAATTGAGAGATTCATCATATTTAAACAAAGTGAGAAATAGTTTGAATTTGCAAATAGAATTAACGTCACTTTCTTCAAACACCGAAGAAAACTAATCACATATGAGCATGGCCATAGCAGAAGTATCGTGTCCTCAAATTACAGTTAATTTAAGAACTTTATTTCTTTTTTAGTTTGGGCATTTGTTCTATGCATTGCAGTAAAAAACCGAAAACGTTTTGTTTGTTTCACACAGCGAGCTTTAAGACAAACGTAATGTTCATAATGTAAGGCAATAGTTAAAAAAAATAATTAAAATCTCAGTTGTACTATATACCTTGAACCAATGTGTATTCGCGTTGAAACACAATTCAATTTCTCTAGTTTCTAGAGTAAGACTTGTTAATGGTAGAAATTCGAGAGAAGGACGCGTCGAGCTCTTCGTGCGTGGGAGATGGGGAACAGTTTGTGACGACAATTTCGATATTTCGGAAGCGCGTGTTGTTTGTCGTATGCTGGGATTTCCAGGCGCCATATCTTTCGGGTGTTGCGCCAAGTACGAACAGGGATCTGGACCAATTTGGCTAGACAATCTCCGCTGTACAGGGTGGGAATCTTCTATATTTCAATGTCCACATCGTGGTATTGGCAAGAGCGACTGCCAACATTCCGAAGATGCTGGGATTGTTTGTCAACCGCGAAACGAAGGTAAAGTAATATAGCCTTGTATCTACCCCATTCCTTATTCTTAAAAACGTTTTCATTTTACCAAGTTCTATGTATGCTTCCACTAAAGCAATGTGAGTGTAAACATTTTTTTCGTACCTAAACTAGCTGATAATCGATTGCCGATCAAAAATCTCCATTCAAATAATTTAAAAAAAATAATGACAGCAAATATTTACTAATAAACTAACTAGCTCATTTTCAAGTTTAAAATTGCTACCTCACTTACTTGTTTACTTGCTTAATTGCTTAATTAGAAGTTTAATTATGTATTTAAGCAATCATAAACTCTTATAGAACTGCTTACTTATTTTCGTTCTAACCCAGTTAGTTACTTTTGAGTAAATAAGTGTCCTTTTATTTTTATTACTTTTCTTCACGGACAAAATTGCTCACGTATTTACTTTGTTACTTGATTATTTGTTTATCTGCTTGCTTATTTACTTACTTACCTACTTTCTTACTTCCTTACTTACCTACTTAACTGCTTACTTGGACTCAACTGAAATAGTTTCTTACTTACATCTACTTACCAACCAACTTATTGCTTTCCATATGTTTACATTCACGTATTTAGTTATACTCCATTTTCTAAATTCTTTGATTACATTTACTCATTTACCTAATTAATCTTACTGACAAGGTCTTGACACTTAGAACTTTTAAGAATTACGAACTTTTTCCATAAGTGTTTAATAAATAGTTTACCACTCCGTAATCTCCCAGGAACACCTGCGCCCCCAACCAGCAGACCTTCGCCTACAACAAAATCTCCTTCTCAAGGTTTGTATCCTTGTTTAACTCTTGAAGAAGTTTTAAATAATTAAAAAACTTATTATATTTAACATCAGTAGTTCTGTTGGCTCTATACGCCCTGTTCCCCTCTCACTCATTTAAGGTTGTTTATTTTTTGTTTAGCTGTAAAAAACGCAAGCCGTTTGTGGTGAGTTATTAATTGCCACTTAATACCAACTATTTTGCGATGGTTGCCACACAAATTAAACTGTTTGCGATAGAAGCTAAAAAATTCCCGCTTCCGCCGTTCTGGTTTTGCTGTGCCTTTTTCTAATTCGTCAAAATTCGTCGAACGAAATCAAATACATTGTCTAGTTTCATTCCGTGTCGTATCACTTGATAGTGACGCATGGTCGGACACAGTTGTTAAGACATAAGCTTTCAAGTAGAAAAATTTTAACCTTTACACACTGTTCGTGGCTAATTGGCGATAAGTTACAAATGCATTGACCAATTAACGAATTCAAAATATAAGGAAAACAGCCTTAAAGCCAAAAGAACACTGATTTCTCAACACTGGCAGCGCCCGTATCTCAAAATTGTTGCTCCATTTATCTTAGTTTCTTATCTTTTCAAGATGTACACTCTTTTTTTTTTATAGAAGAATATTGTTTTTCGGAATCAGGCTCAATATTCTTAACCTTTTGGCATTTTGAGACTGAAAATATTCTTAAAATATTCTTAGAATACAAGTCAATAGCATATGTCTGTCAGCTTGGCGTTGCCTTCCTGAGTCTCCATATGAGAGCGTTTATGCATTGTGCAACATCCTGGTGTCATGTTACGTACACTATCTCAGCCGCTTTGAAGCTGAGGGTCACGATGTCACGTCAGTCGACTCTTGGACATTTTGGCTTCAAAAAAATGGTTTCTCACAGAGGTACATCAATAGAAACTAGTGTTCCTGACTTTAGAATTTCCAAATATTTAAGTTTTATTGTAAACGTATTTATACATTGCACAAAACTACATTCTTAACAAAATCTCAGCCTCAGCGTTATTCTTAAAATATTCTTAAATTTTCATGGTTTTCAGCCTCGATATTCTTATAAAGTATATTCTTCTAAAAAAAAAAGAGTGTACTCGATTTAAGCTTGTGTTTGATAAATTAGCCAGGCTGGAGCCGGACTGGCTCATAAAATGCTTTAGCGTCTTCACGTTTCTTTCAGATTCTTTGTCTTTTGCAACCGAATTGATTTTTTCCCAATGTTTTCCACAATGAAGCACAATCATTGTGGCAGTTTGTTCTAAGTATGACAGAAAACACTGAAAGAGTTAGCTTTTCATGCCCGTCGCGGTAACTTGTACCGACCCAGAGTCGTGGAAATGTCATTTCCGCTACAGACAATACCAACCGCGCGGTGCAAAACAAAGCCAAAGGTTTTCCTCATCTCAGTGCATCTGAAACCGTAAACTAAAGGATTGACGCCTGAGTTACTGTAGTGCATCCATTTCACAAAGTCAACCAACCACATGAGTCCCTTTCGTTCCGGGAGGCACTCCTCTCCACAAAACTCCGCCAAAACCGACACGATGAAGAAAGGCGTCCAGGCCAGTAAAAATAAAAACGTGATTAGAGCGACAGTGACGGCAACCTTTTTCTCCCGTTCCAAGTTAAGCCTTCGTCGCGAAATCGTTTTGCTGGAATCTTGCTTAAGGATATTTGGTAATCTGGAAGTGTTGAAAATGATAGAGTACAGTATAACAATGATGAAAAGAGGGCAGATATAACTGGTTGTGATTACCAAGAGAGTGTACTCTTGAGTCCATTGGTAAATCAACTGAACTGGAAACAGAGAGCCAACCAATATCGCGTACGCCCAAGCTGCAGCAATCATATAAGAGCGGGTTCTTGACGAAAACCTGGAGTGTCGAAAGGGGCTCGAAGTTGCGTTGTATCTTTCCAGACTGATAGCTGTCAGGTGCATTATGGAGGCACAGGCGCTGAATATATCAAAGCAGGTGAAGAAATATATTAAAACAATGTTATCTTGTTTGTCTGTAGTCCTCGTGTAGATCCACATAGGAACCGATATAGCTCCAACTAAAAGGTCAGAGACCGCTAGACTTATGAGAAACTTTGTTGTACCAGTCCGCAATCGAATATTGTACTTGTAAGATGTGATAACGAGTATGTTGCCGGTGGTTATAAGGATAGAAAGAAGAATCAAGAACGCCATGCTGAAATACAAGTCATCCGGAGAACGTGGGTAAAAACCCCAATTTCGAGAACTGTCATTTCCAAAACGTTGATCTGAATTATGTCCGCTTATGGATGTATGATTTTTGTAGATCTCTTTCCCCAAGGAGGTCATATCCCTCGTTAGACGCTCTTCCAAGTACAGACCAAGTGGACCTCCGGCTTCACTCACAACGTTCTACAACTAGAGGTGGTTTTGAAATGGCCGAAAAAGCAAGAATTTCAAAGTCGACACACTTTTGACTATGTTTCTTTGGTCAACTTCATTTGAACCAAAACAGTCAGCAGCTTTGTCAATGTATCGTCCGTTTGTTGCATGCCGGGTTCACAAAAACTGGTCACCTTGATTGATTTTGTTACTGCCCTTTAATTGGTTCACCTGTATTAAAAAAGAATAGAGTTAATGTTTAGTTAAACTTGTCCAGACGAACATAATCCAGGCTAATATTCTAAATGCCAGGATATATTTTTATGTTTTAATATTTTTTTGCGTTTGAAATAGTGACCCAACATTGTGCGTTCTAACACAGTAGTCTATTTTAGAGAATTCAGTAGAAACTAAATCAGGTTAGCTTCTATGAAGATTAGAGTCTGAAAAAGGCATTTTAACTTATATCAGTGCATAGCCTTACGCAATACAACAATAAAAAAGTAATAAGAAAGAAAAAAATGAGATCACTTTGAGTAAAATTTTAGGCTCAGATCCTCAATTTAATTGAAAATAACTAGAAAACGTTCAACCACAAAAAATATTCTTAAAACTGTTTTCTGAGTCCAACGAGAAAAGATTCCTGTTTGGAGTAAGGAGTTTGTTAATTAGATAAAAATCAATAGGTAAAACTCTATTAATCAGATGAAAAGAAGAATAGCGAAAGTTCCCAACTGGCCGGAGACACTCCGGTTGGCTATTTCCGAATAAACGTGAACTAGAATTTGGAGCCACCGAGCTCATGCACAAGCCTATATGGAGACTGGGCTCTAACAAGGGATTCCGGGTGCGAGCGCTAATATACAGCTATTTCATAAATCGCAAAGGCTGAACTGAGTTATCAAAATACTTAGTTTTGAAACTAGCTGGACTCGTTTTCGTCGCTGCAGTAAGTCATGCAGTGGACAGTACCCGGTGTAAAATGCTGTGCTCCCATATACCGTTCGTGCTTGGTTTTGCCTCTCTGTAAATTACTATGTAAGTTGATAATTTCTCCGTTAGTTGAGATAATTCTACTTGTTTTCAGTTGTGTTTTAAATTTAATGAAGTTTCTGTTCTCTAAGGACCAGATTGGAAACAATTGCAAGTTGTTGCTTAAATCTTCTCTAAACTAGGTGTCATTATCATGATGGTAACAAAGCTCTAGTGGTGTAATCGGCTGAATTTATCAAAACCGTACCTATAAAGTCCGAAAACAATTTAATTAAAACAATTACTGAATTAGGAGTAAATTAAATTTAGAAAACGAAATTGTATAATTATCACTCAAATCAAATTACATCTACGTAACGATCCAGTGAAATGACGTCGTAAGATTGTATAGGAACTAGTAACCAACAAAAATCATTTGGGCAACCTGCTGTAAGTGAGTTAATTAAAGAGTACAGCGGACGTAACCTAACCTGTTAACACTTAACAACTTATCTTCATAGCTATCAGATCATGTTTGTTCTTTTACGTTTAAAAATCATTCCCATGCTAACTAGTTATTGTTTTTACTTAGTAATACTTAATAACAATATTTCTCGTGCCTCCTAGCACTTTACATGTATAAAAATAGTATAATTATAAAGTTAGTAATATTAATTCAAATAAAATGAACAACATTTTAGTGCTTAAATTGTTAAAAATAATTTCAAAGTTCACGAAAAGCTTTTAAAAACAAGCCTGTGTTTGTTTGCACGTTAAAAAGCATGTTTCAATAATAAAACGTTTTCAATTTTGAAAAAGTGCTCTGGGACCCACATGTCGACCACCCATATAGGAGGGTCAAGCAAAATTGAAAAACAGCGTGATGTCAGTAAGTATTGCTGTCGGAAAGTAAGCTTTGCAAGTTATCCTTGAATAATGTAGTTGTGACACTATGGAAGTGTATTCAAAGTACTAGTCGATTTTTATGTAAGTCCGGCACTATTAAGGACACTTGATTACACTCAGTCGAAAATTTAGCTGATATATCTGATATTCAGGTACCCCCACCCAGGCCTTCGTATGCTAACCTAGCATACATCAAAGCAAACAAATTAACAGGATTTAAAAAGTTAAATTTTAAGAACTGATAATCTGAATTCTGGGCCGCAAAGCATAATGCTGCTGCTATAGCCCTGCATTCAGACTTTGTTAATAGACACAAAGGGCGACGTCTTTTAGACGTATCTATAAAACAAGAGATCTAGCATCGACTATATAAGAAGACTGTAATTTATCTTGCGTCGTGTGGTCCTTCGCATAACGGCGAATATATCTTGGGATGCATGTCTAACTTGGAAATCTCTGATATGCGCAATATAAAACAGTTCTTGAATTATTCTCGGTTACATTGCTAGATCACGAGACTCCAAGCGTGTGAGAGAGAGTTACCTTTCATGTTTCACGTGCCTTAATCATTTGCAGCATTGCAGTAGCAGCCAATTGTACGAGCCTGATGCTCAGACACGAGTTTGCATGCCGCAGGCAAACGGTAGCATCATTCCGTCTTTTCACGCTGTAAAGTTGGATTGTTTTGCGCGGGTAGTAAACTTCCTCTTAATTCATAATTTACGTTCTTGCCAAGAACACCAATTAGTTCTCTAATTTACTTAAAATACAAGAAGTACACGCTTCGAAAAAGAGATAATATTAACAAAACAACCTAGAAAAACACTGGAAGACTAGTTTTGAAAAAGAACCGTTTTTTCTGCGTTGGCGCGGAGTAAGCTGAATGTGGTTTTGATTAACAAGGGTTGCATGATATGGCACGTTTTTCACTGTAAGGTTTCATGGTGCAAAGCTGAAGAAAAAGCTCATTAATTTCTTTGTACAGAGTCCCAAAACTGAAACTGCCCACACGGAGTTTTAAGTATTAAAAATTGAATTTTGCTCTTAAAACTGAGTATAGTCATTCAATATACAACGGATTGCAGTAAATTCGCTAAATCTTTATATTGAGAGTGTTCAACCCGTTCTTATATAGCAGTTTCTTTTAATTCTTGTTGCATTGTTTTCTGCCAAAAGGCTTGAAATATCGCATAAACAACCAGTGTTTGCGATGCCCAGCGGCAGGAGTTGTGCATGATTGAAAAATGCAAAATCTCTTAAATTGTTTCATGCACAGCAATTAACAGTTATTTGAGCACAAATCGTTTTCATATGCAGTTTGACTCCTTCTCGGCATTTGGAGTTTTAAATCTGATCGCAGATTTGCACTCAAATAAACGCTCGATCATTTTAGGCTCTATTTTAAAGTTTGTTGAAAAATTTGGATTTTGCTTTTTGTCAATTACAAAGTTGCAGCTTTTAAGCACCGAGAGCGAGATAGAAAGAAACTATGTATATGCGTAGCTATATATTAATATTTGTAACAAAAAGATTGAACCAAACTGCAGAATTATTTTTTATGCACGTCCATATGTTTAGTGACATTACGAAAAGACATATATGCTTTTCTTACTATTCAAGAAGTAACTTATATCAAATCAGGACTACCTACAGTTATTTTTAAAAAATTTCTTCTGTATAATGAGTGCACAGAGACGATTGAAACAGAAACGCCGGATCAAAACTGTTACATAACAAAAATGTATCGCGGCTTTCTTCTTAATTCTTTTCAATTTGAATCCTTTATCTCAAAGTAATAACTATTCCTAGTTGTTGTTTCTTTGTCAAAATGCAACTTGTTTGTTTTACCTGTGTGGTTTTTTGCTCGGCC
Organism: Parazoanthus darwini; assembly: GCA_025403605.1. Lineage (NCBI taxonomy): Eukaryota > Metazoa > Cnidaria > Anthozoa > Zoantharia > Parazoanthidae > Parazoanthus > Parazoanthus darwini. The sequence goes on from JAOBYF010033346.1 coordinate 8,717, forward strand.
TGGCTTTAGCGCGCACAGTGCTGGCTTAGGGTGAGTTTTTATAATTGCGCTACACGTACGTGTCTGTCTATAAAACTAAATATGTTTCACCTGACATTTTTGTCCATTAATTCTACAATTGACTTTTAAATTACTTGAGGCAAAGCTTCTGAGGAATTCATATCCTGTACTCTATTCCAAAGTGCCCACATTGAAAGTAATTGTTTTGCTGCTTAGGGCTCCTTACAGTTCCAAGCCGGCAGTACTTAACTGAATGACAAAGCTTCATTGAATTTCTCCAATAGAAAAATTTATAATCAATATAAACAAATGCACGTACTACTTTAATTACACATGTGCTACTCTGATTTTAGCAGAAACTAAAAACAAGTCTTCAATATTAACTCTTTTTATATGAACGTTCTTCTTCAGTTGAAACGACCAAATTTTCAGTGTTTTCAGACCTTTATTGTTAAGGAACACGCTAGGAACAAACAGGTTTTTTTTAGTGTAAGAACAACTCATAAGAAGAACGAGGCTCAGATTGGTCAAAATTTAAGAACAATTTAAGAACAAGTTGAGGCTCGGGCTCGACAGCTTAAATATATTTAGACATTACTGAGCCTCGATCATGATAAATCCGCGGGACTAATTGATCACACCCGCCAAGCAATTCGTTTTCCAATACATGTATTGCAACATACCTTAGGCTTAGTTTTTGTTCGATTTTAACCAAACATAGAAAAAAGAACAATTTAAGAACAACGTGAGACTCGAATCGCAAAAAAATAAAGAACAATGAGCCTCGGCCAAATTTACTGGTTCTTACAAAAAAAAAGCTTGTACTAAATTTGAGAAGAAGAAAGGAGAGGTTGAAAGTTCTTGACGTGACTCCACTCCAAGCGGTTGTAGGAAATAAAAATCAGAGGATCCAATGTTATGACCGAGGTTTTCAAATTCAATAAATTAAACATGGGACTAGCAACTGTTATGAGGGACGCCAATTTCAATTTAAAAAATTGCCGTCACGTGGTCGCATAATCTTGCATGAATAGAGTCATCACAAAAACCCGATCATATAATAGAGGACTTTTGGACCAAAAACTTCACACACAAAAAAAGAAAAACTACTCTAATAAATGAACCTCATTCTTTGGTGTAGGAAAGAATCTTTTATTTGTATTCATTTTGGAGAGGAAACGGAAAACCGGTAAAAAAACATCACGAGAGAATAATGCAAGATGTTGAATGTGCCTACGATTATATAATATGTACAGCAGCTATTTTGAGACATAATCAGTTCAGTCAAATCTTACAGCTACAGCAATGCTGCTGGGTGTATATGGAAAGCTAGAAATTAGGAAGAGCAAAACACACGTACATGTTTAAACAAACCTGAAATCCTGAAAAAGAATTTAAAACATTCAGCTTTAGCACATAGCAAAATAATCGTTCTACAAAATACGATAAATCTATTGCCCCGCTATTAAAACGCTTCTCATTCAACAAAATTTTTTGACAAACCATTGACTTTTCAGTTTCATTTCGAGATTATCAGATTTTAGACGTAAGATATTTTATTTGCGAAAGTAATTTTAATGAAAAAGAAAAAAAATCACAAACCAATTAAAGACAAAAGCAGACAGTTCAGAGCCTGAAAATGACCACAACTCAACTGAAGTGAAGTATTACTGTTTTTTTTATACTCGCGAAATGTTTTAAAAAGCTTTTTCTAAATTGAAATGATCAAACATTCATATTCGACAAAATATTTTTTGTGGGATGACAGAACGCACAAAACATTAACTTTATGCGACTCACCTAGCCTCCAGGCTTTAAAATGAATATTATTAACGGACTTAAGCATAATCTTCCGAGAAAACAAATGACTCGAATCAAACATTTTTATCTTCAGGTCCAGTGAATTGACTGAAAAGCCGGGCGTACGTCAGGCCTTTAATAGCGAAGGACAGCTGGTTTTAAGGCCGGTTGAACTCAGGCTCTCAGTTCTGGAATCAGAAAACCCACTCAGTTATCCTAGCAGAATTGTCAGCTCCTTTAATTTTAATATATTTACAATTTGTTATTTTCAGGCGACAATTACGTAAAGATGCAGTACGAATATATTTGTATTTTAACCTGGAAGTTCGTGTTCTCAAGGAAAGTTTCATTACCATAGCGACATACCGTGAAATGAAAACGTTTTGAATAAAACAGATACATTTTCTTTTGACACGTTTCGTAATAATATCGGCACTGTCTTAAGCAAGTTTTGAGTTTTAAATATCTTGAGAAAAGCAGCTTTTTAACTTTTTAGCCTTTATTTCTCGATGAATGTCAAACTTCCGCTACTTTGGATTTTCGTACGAACATGTCTAGGATCCGTTTTCGTTCTTTTGCTGTTTTACAGATATCAAGAATGGAACATTTGTGAGACTCCTCAATATCCTAAACATATTCAAAGTGATCTGGAAAGCTTTATGCGTGACTGGTGCCGCATTCGAAAAGCAAGAGTTGAAATGAGTGCTCACATTCGCTCTTGCAAGTCTCGCCTGGCTTGGACTGCAAACCGCTTAGAAGCGTCGCTTCGCACGGACGCTTCGCAAAGCTTTATTTCTCAAATGAACATCAAGCCCGCAGGCGAATTCAGTCGCTTCATAATTACCACAAGAACAATAAATGGCAGTTTGAAGCAGATTGGAGGAGATACGTGGAGGATATTTATTCGTGGGACAGCGACCATCGCTCCAAGTGTATTTGATATGGGTGATGGAAAATACGAAGTCTTGTTCCTTGTTGTGGAAGCTGGTGTGTATAGAGTCGATATTACTTTGGATTACAGCTTGTGTGACGGATACAGGAATCCGCCTGATGACTGGTTTATCATAGGTGAGCAAACACTCGAATCATCAGTACTCTTTACTGCTGTTAAGGTTAGCAAAGTAGTCAGAGTAATCCTGTTTTGAGTCCGTGTATCAATATACTAGTCTATTCGATCAGCCGGTCCATAGCTCATGCAATGACTGCTGACCATTACCCTTAGCTTAAAGTGGATGGACCCATGTGTGTCTTCGGTTTCTGTACGATAGTCGCCACCAGGCATAGTTTGTCGCCAGCTACTTAGTTTAATGTGTGACTAAATTTTTGCAGTTTGTTTAATGTAAAGTAGGAGCTCAATGTCATTTTATGCTGAGTCAGTAATCTCGTTGACTTCAGCAATGACCCACACTACTGAGCAAAATACCAGAGATTTTTGCCGGTAATCGTGTTGGGAAGTTGTTTCCTAATGTCACATGGTGTTTTCGTGGCTTATAATTTGTGGGGTTAACTCGTTGGCATCGAGAGGTACCACTTGTGATTGTAACTCTCGCTGATCTGGGTCTTTTGACAATCTCTGTCTTTGTTCACACAGGATACTTAAGTAGTAGAAAATAACAATAACTGAATAAAACACGTGTCCCTGTGTGGGTACTACGATAAAACAATAGTAACTAATTATGAACGATGACAAATTGATAAGGAATCAGTTACAATAGTCTCCTAGGGGAACGTTAACTTTAAACTATGGAAGACTTGGAAAACAATTCTAAAATGAAATTACTTAGAAATATGTCTTATTACAACGGTTGATGTAAAATAAAATAATTTTAGTTAAAATTCCTGTTACACTAATGATATAAGTATCTGGAGAGCCATTTCAAACTTTCAGTTTTTTTTTCTTTTTTTTAAAATGTATTTTAGAGAAAAGCAGATTAAATAAACTAAAATATTTTTAAACAGCGGTCACAACTGAAACAAGTGCAAATTCAATAAAGACTGGGGCGGTTCGCAAGAGACTCAATACAATACGGTACAGTACTTTAAAGTGTGGCCCTATTAGGGGGGGGAGGGTCTGTATATCCCGTATCCCTATCAACTTTGGCCAAAATATCCCATATCCCATTAATGCTAGGTACAAATAATCCCGGTAATTACAAAATATCTCGTTCCTCTTTCTTATACTTGTCCAGCAGTAATGAAATGCATTGTTTTCCCCTCAGGAATAGGAAACAAACCTTTTCAACCATTTTTTAAGGTTGTGTTTTCTATCGACCAAAACGAGATTTACCTCAAAACAAAGTCAAACAAACATGAACGCCCTCCTTTTGTTCGCCGTTTCATTAACACTATTAGGCCTGGAAGGG
>JAOBYF010033457.1:0-12877 GCA_025403605.1 Parazoanthus darwini
GGCGATGTTCAAATGATGAATGATGATAATGTCATGAAGTCATCCTTCAATATACATGTAGTAGCAGTATCCAGGCAGATGTATTCAAGCTAAATTTAGAATGAATCCTTAAACTACGGAGATATTAAATACTGTAAATAATAATTTATAAGCAGTCTGTTACAAGTACAGTACAGAGTTTCTTCATTACTAAGAAATAAACAATGAACTGTGCGGATGACCTGTGTCATTGTGACATGTAATATTGAAAAATGTTCATGATCTAATTATCACCATTACTCACCCCACCCATTGTGATGCCGTGAATAAATGCAACATAGGGAGTCTTTAAAGTTCCTGTGAAATATTGAAGGTCAGTACTGACACAAGGAAACTATTTAGTTTTCCCCGAAGGGTTAAACTAAAAGAAAGATAACAGAAACTGGGTGCAAACCTATTGTATGGTTGAGAATATACTCCTCCTTGAAGAATTCCTTGGTTAGGCTCTCGCCCCTTTGGCCTGCTTCAGCTATTGCTAATGAGGGAGAAAATATTGTATTCAAATGTCTGTTGAACAACATTTATTTATTAATTATTCATTAGGAAACACTAACTTTATTATGTCTTTTTAACAGTGCTCGACATTGTTTTTCAGAGGCAAATAATGTTAAGAGTACAATATTGAAGTTAATTTAATGAACATCTACAACCTTACTGTAGTATGGGCAGTTGGCTGATCACATGAAGAAGGGGTGTCTATAACTTTACTAGATAGCAAAAAAATTAAATGTATTTTAAAAGTGTTTTTCTCAAGGTTTGGGAAATGGGGTACACTGAGTGGGAAAAAAGGTACACCTTGGTTTAAGGTCATCGAGTGTCGAAGTTGCGAGGGTTCGGGGACTAGTTAATTAATCACAGGTTATGTTGTGATGAAGTTAAATGTTCTCTTTGGTGACTTAAAAAACTGCCAGACGTCACTGCTGGGGAAAGGCGGTACAATCGCCTGGGAAAGTCGGTACAAGTTACCGGTGTACCGACCTTAAGAAAAACACTGGCAAACCTTCAGGATAACTCTAAATCGCGTGAAAACAGCAAACACAGAGACGGATCAATATTTCTCTGAACACCAAGACCTGTTTTGTTGCTAAAAGGAAGCAATTTTAGCAGCTACTTCAAAACAACTACAACGAGTTTTATTTGTATGGGTACTACAACGACAACTTGTTTGCTTTACAATGCGCTGGAAAGAAGGACTACATGTACATTTCAACACAAGAAACGTCTTGCATCAAGACATAACGTAGTCTAGTGACAAAGGGGTTTTTCTCTGCAATCATCTCTAGCCAGTTTTCCACAATAAGGATTAGCGTTTTACGATTCCAACAAGTCACGAGCTCTGGTAAAGGTCAACGAGTTCTTTCAGTTATGCAAAGAAAGAATTAACATATAATAAGATAAGGTTTGGTTTCAGACCCTTGCTCGTTGGAACTAGGGCTGGGATTTGGGTACAGTTCACATATTTGAAAGTTTCTGAAATCCAACAAACATGTGTATAACCAGTCATGCATCTGGATCACACAAGAGAAAACTACAGAAACTTTTGACTCACTGACTCGTGAACAAAATAACATCTTCTATATTAAGTTCTAGAACAAAAAGTGGTTTTCCTAAGCACGAGTTAGTTGGCTCTTGACAAACACCTTTGTAACATTTCAGCTGTTCGAATGTAAACAATGAAAAGATAACATGCAAATCCAGCATAATCTTTACAATACAGTTTATTCTTGCTTTGTTGGCTTCGATGTTTTTAACATAACGATAGGAACAGTAAAAAGTTTATAGTTTCCAGATTTTTTTCAAAACCCAATGGGAAAAGTTCAACTATGACATAGTCGATAATGTCTGTCAAGAGTATCTTTCCTAGAAAATGGTTTTCTACAATCCATGAAATCACACGTAAAGGGTTTTTCTCCTGTATGTATCAACATGTGCCGTTTAAGGCTACGGGTATAAGCAAAGGTTCGGCCACAATCAGGGCACTTCTTCAACTGGCCACAATTATGCTTTGAGTAGCAACCATTCTCAACCCAGGCGTTACAATTGATGCACTGGAGTCCAACTGTTAGAAAAGGTGAAAACTTGTTTTAGCTTAAAGGAAGTTACGCATTGAACTAAATAGGAAAATAAACTAAACTAAATTGGAGTGAACTCTTTTAAGAATTTGTTTCTAAAAAATCAAAGCCATCTCCAACAAGAATCAAAAAAAAACTTGCTATACTAAATTTCTAGCCTCATAGCTAGAACTGAAATTTTCTAAAATGTCACTTAACACGTATCAAGTCTACATATTCAGCGAAATGGAACAATCCTGTCATTTAACCATGTGTACAGTTCGAGATCTACGGTGTAGATATTAACAACTATCATTTTGTAATAAACCATCATCTCTTCCTAAATTTCATTTTTGTTTTCTTCCTTTGTATCACAAGACACTTTTATGTCACTTTTTTGTTTTTTTTTTTACAAATATTACGTAGATTAAATTTTACAAATCTAGAATTATGTGATATAATTTTCTCTTACAAAAATGTAATATAACTTGCACTTAAAAATAGTTATCTAGTTATCACTCAGCGCATGCAAGTTTACTTTTCAAAGAAGATGGGGTTACCTGAAATCTCAATCATGAATTTAAGTATGAAATTTCACTAGCGTATTAAAGTATAAGCCCCGTTTGATGCTTCGAGATTCGAGATTTAAAATTTCAATTTGCAACAACAACAAACGTTTTTGTGTGTAAACAAAAGTTCTCTTCTTCTCACATGTTAAATGTTTAAACAAATTATGCAATAATTAAGTAGAACAACTGTTGTAGTTGATTAATGACTGCAATGACGTTATATAACTTTAGGCAACCTCTGCAGTTCTTAGTTTCATTTTTTGCACTCATCTACTGACTTTAAAACTGACTTTCAAGCAGCTGGCAACCATTGAGAAGCAACAAAGTTGATAATCGGAGAGGTTCACTTTGAACACTAAGGCTGAGTGTCAACTGAAGTGTAAATAGCCTAACTCCTTTTAAAACTTCCTGTTTAAACCGATCATTAATAATTACACGACATCACTTTTTGAAAAATAAATCACTTGAAAAAGCTTCTAAAAGTTATGAATTTAGAACACTTTTCTCAAAATCTCCAAAACATCAGGAAAGAAACTTCCAAATCATAAGATCGAGGAAAAACAAAACGAAAATATTCCCAATTTTCGGATGTTTACAAAAAAGAAACCTTAACATGAAAAGTACTTAAAAAAACTCCAAAATATGTTCAGAAAGCTAGCAAAAAATCGTGGATGATTAACAAAACCTTGAGTGGGTGCTATTGATCCCCACGTCCATTAAGGGATGAGACCTAACCATGCTTTGCAGTGATACTTCTTGTAAGTAAATATTGTTCATTTAGGGTAGGGTAAACATCACAAGCACGACTCTGCAAACAATTCTGATTGGCTCATTTTTTAAAAAAGATTTAAATGCAGACAGTTTTATTGACAATCTCAGATTACGATTGGTAGTACCTATATATCTTTCTATAACAACATCCTCAACTTGAGCTGATTCATTGTAATAAAACAAACCAGTGGTTGAGATTTTGAAATAAAAACAAGTCAGAAGTTGACTCGAGTATTGAAATCAAGTTTGTTTATGAAAAAACCGAAGAATATGTCTATCCAAACTATCTTTTCTTCCAAATGTCTTTCTACAGTCCTTATAATTGCATTTGAAAGGTTTTTCCCCAGTGTGCGTCAACATGTGTCGTCTGACATCTTTTCGGTGGGTGAACAGCCGGCCGCAGGCAGGGCACTTGTGCCTTTGGTGACAGCTGTGCTCATCCAGGTTCTCCACCCAGAATTGGCATCTAACGCACCATGTTCGCACTGTCAGAAAAGGTTGCAACCGTTTTAGGTTACACTCATTTCATAAGCTGGTCTCTGGGCCAACATGTACAACCACGATTTCATAGCACTGTACAGGACGTGAAGTGTTTTTCTTAAGGCAGGTACCTTTATCCCCTTTAAACTGTACTGACTTTCCCTGGTTGCTGAACTGCTTTCCCTAGCAATGCTGTCTGACAACTTTTTTAATTCACCAAATACAATATTTAACTTCATCACAATCCCGCAAGTCATATCTAAACTGTGATTAACTAACTAAAAGTGAAGCTTTGAATTACTGCAAACAGCATGCAAAGTTGTAACCTGAAGTTTTATAGAAAGCTGATATCCAGTTTTTCAGAAAAAAACCTCGTAATTTAGGGCCGTAATTCTTAAGAAATTAGGAGTCTATATTTTAAAAATGTTCCAGGGGAGTTGCCCCAGACCACTTTAGATGCTCATGTCTTTGGCACTCATTGCCCTTAAGCCCTGGTGTACCTTCTTTCCCACTCAGTGTACCCCATTTCCCAAGCCTTAAGAAAAACAATGCATGGTTCAACTAGAGTGCAAATTACAAATAAGAATAATTGTTTAATACAATTCCACTAGCTATATTCCTAACCAGCCTCAGTTCAGTTCATGGTACTGGTGAAACTTTCCTAAATTTTATCTTTAATACTTGAACAATGAAAATGTGCATGTTCTCCTTACTGATCTCCATACAGTTCTTACAAAACAAGCTGGGATATTTTTGGCTGTTAACCTATGAAGGGTATTATGTTCTACTTCTCTAACTTTCTTCCAGTGCAGAGCAGGTCGAAATATTTTGAAAAAGGAAGGTCCAAGACCCAAAGTTCTGGAAAGAGGGGGCCAAAAAAGGTATCTGCATTCACAATGAAGTACTTTTCAGTGTTTGTCTTATAAAATGTAGCAAGAATGCTTCAAGAAAATCAAGTCATTTCAAAAACTGGGTTGTGGTGTACATAAAAAAGGCCTACCTAATGGTAATTTAAACTTTGTTATCTCATTTAAACGTTTAAACACAACTGGATCTCTCTGGCATTGTAATTTTTTATGTCACATAAATGTTTCCTATAAAGATAGTCTCCAAGAAAATAATATTTTGTAAACCTCTTTCCATAGTTTACTCTCAAAACCTAAAACTAATTTGATTTCCCATTCTGTACAAGGGGAGGCTGTGCTCGATGTGCTGAATCACTGACCATACAAGGAAAAGTGTTGGCAACTTCCATCTCTAAACTAACCCAAAAAGTTTTGTCACAAGTCAAAGGTTTCAGGGTTTACAATGTACTTCCACTGACTTTAAAAGTGCAAAACCGAACTGGTTCAAAGTGTATGTCCGTACAAGTCAGCAAAAGTTCATGCAAGTGCAAAGTTTTCAAAATATACACACAAGTTGAACACAAGTTAAGAAACTGTGAATTGACTTACAGTACATTGACTTTTTGAATAATTTATGTTACCAGTATTTCACTTACCTTACAACGCAAGTAACTAGAAACAGTTGTCGTAAGATAATATTTATAATTATATCACTGCATGAACCCAAAATATCAAGGAAAATACTGACCAATAACCTACAGTTTACAAAAGCAAAGTAAGGCCTGGCCACTTGAACTGACAATTTTTTCCAGTAATCCAATTTAAAATGCCTTCCTTTTGTCGCTTTATAAGCATGACAATGCACACTGTCAGTAAAACATTTTCAAACTTCAAAATAATGTAGTTTTGTATAAACTGTTTAATTACTTATTTAAAAATATATTTGTATGTACATGTACCATGCACTCCCGGCCGGGATCTTGAAAAGTTTTTTTTCTCTAAAACTGTAACATTTAGTTCTAAAGGATTTCAGATCTTCAATATTTTAAGTTGTGCTTATTTCAAGAACTGAACTGAGTTGATGCGTGCTGTGTTTATTGATTGTCCTACCGCTGACATGCAAACATCCTGAAAACTTTAGAAAAGTTCTCACTTTTGAGAAATGATTAATGCCATCTACTCTTCAAGATCAGAAGAATGAACAGAGTTCCAACAGCTGGTTCAAAAAGTTACAGAACTGCCAGTTTGTGCAAAATTTCCAAGACAGGGTCTCAAGGGCATGGCCTTACTCAGCTGGAAGTTGATCTCTGTACTCCCTCCCCTGCATATTGAGCAGCAAATGATAAAAAGAGCTTACCAGCTTTCCTTGGTGTTGAATTGTCAGTTCTCTCCTGGACTGCTTGATCCTGCAATGAAAATAGATTGAAAATGTAAAATATACAAAAAAATATACTTTGTAATAAATCAATACACCTTGTAACTTGAAAGCACTTTTCCTGGGTTCCTGCAGCTGGCAAATTGGGAAATCAAAGACAATTTAAGACCCATTTTACCCGAAAATATTTCATACAAAAATAGAAAACACAGCAGTTTTGAGAAAAATAGCCACAGAAAACTTCAAAATATGACCAGTATAATAAATACATTTGTCTTGAAGAAGAATTTTTAGACCTGAATGAACGACTTTGACATTTCAAGACCTTTTCAAGGCCTAAATTAAATCTTAAACTTTAAGATAAGACTTTTTAGGACCTGTGGGAACCCTGCTTTAAGTGCCTTGTCTTACACAATAAATTATAAGGAATAAAAACCCCAACAGGCAGAATGACTAGTCAGAAGGCTTTTTTCATGTACATACTGTACATCAGTATGGTCAACAGGCAGGATTCAAAACTCATGACCGCTTGGTTATGAGCCAGCACTTTTATAATGCCTTAATGTATAGTTAAACCTCTCTATGGACTTCTCTTCATTGTGTCCCAGGACGAATGCTTTTTAAATGCTTTGAAAAAAGACCTCAGACTGTAACTTACATGTAGATACATGCATGAACACCTTCTTACAGATAACAGACATAACAGTACTGTGTGATTCTATTTACTGATACTATTGAATTCCAAGGATCTCAATATTTAATGCAAAAATATTGCAATTTAGGTCAAATTTCATTGCATTCCTTGGATGCAAAGTGGTTGATGCTATCCCTGGAACTTCTTCCCTCAGCTTCAAACTGCTGATATTTAATTCTCTCCATATCACATACAAATATGAAAATTTAAATCCTTACCTTTGTGTCTGGCATCCCTGTGGCACTGGATGAAGGACCCTGCTCTATGTTAGAATTTAGCAGTGAAGTTCCTTGCGTATAGTGCACAGGAGGCCTTGTAACTGATGACATAGAAATGTTCATACTACTTGGGTTTCCTGTGCTTGATTCCTGCCTTTGTCCTCCACTCATAACATTTAATGACGTTCCCAAAGAAACCCAGGATGGAATCTTATTCAGTTCTGTTGTGGGTGGTGCAGAGGTGTGTCTCGGGATGTTGGCTGCGGTAGTAACATTCTCGACACTAGTTCTCATTCGCTTGTTGTGATGAGGAAATGTTGCAGAACCAGTAGATGGTTCTTGGTGCAGTTGAGAATAATTTGTGGATGTACAAGTGGAAACTGCACCAGGTTTTCTCAGTTTGTGCCTTACTGGCGCTGTGAAACCAGGCATTTTCCACTGGCTTGCATCAGTGCGAAGTGCTAAGTTAATACCATGATTCTGATCACTGTCTGCTGCAGTATTTCTATTGAAGTTCTCTCTATTGACCGGCTGTGAGTATTGTAAATGTCTGGAAATGCTATCAGGAGTTTCATCTACCGAACTACTGTGCTCGAAGGCATGGGGACTCTCAGTTGATAAGTGTGCACTGCGACCATCAATTCCTTCACTCTGCTGTAAACTAGTCATATGATTATCAACATTGCCCGTTGTAATGCTTGATGTACTGGGGTCGAAATAGGAAGCACCTGTAGCAACCTCCTGGGGCAGCAGAACAACCTCAATGGGTCCACAACCCACTGCACTGTCCTCGTCACTGTGTCCTATTTCCAACCCTTCACTACTTTCCAAGTTTGTGTCTGTTGCTAAGACAATACTTGAAGTGTGCTGCCTTTCTTCGAGTTCGCTTTCGACATTCTCCTGTTTTACAACTACGGCTGTAAATCTACCACTTTGATACCCATCATCATCATCACCACCACCAAACCCTGTAGGATTCCTTACTTCTTGGCTCAAGGAACTCTCTCTAACAGCACATGGCTTGAAGCCTTTGTGCTTTATCACCCGGCGGGGAATGTACTCTGTTGGTTCAATGTTTTGTGCTACAGAACCAAACCCAACACCCACTTGTTGCTCATGTAACCTGCTTGATGCACAGTCAAGTAAAGAATTATTTTCAATCTGTGTTTTGGGTTGGACTGCAGTATTGGAGATAAAACTATTATTATCGCTCAACTGACCACTGTCTTGTCTGATCTGAGAATCACGGTGCATGAGAGCAGCATGACGACTTTCACTGGAATGACAGTCATCGTCCATTCTCTCGTCCAAAGCTCCATTAAAATCAGTGTCTGTTATAACTCTTGTACTATTATTTCCACCACTGATGACTGCACCAGTATCACTGTCACTTCTCCTAATGTCTGTGCATCGTTCATTCAATGTTCCTCCTTGACGGAAAGAATCCTGAGCTTCTAGCGAGTAATATTTAGAAATTTTTATTTCATATTGTTCTTTCTGTAGAGAAGAACATAGTAAGAATGGTTAGAAAACCACCAATTTCTTTTTTGCCAACACAGCTAACATGTAAAACAATTTGATTTTCAGAATTTTGTACATAAAAATAGTTTAAATTATTACAACTGTTGTTGAACACAAACTGGCAAGAGCATACAGGGCTTCCTTTAGTTGCCATCATCAGCATCAACACAAGATTTTATTGTGCCAGTAGACCTAGTCTTTGAAACACTGCAGAAATAATTTTCAGCAAATTGTTAGGGGATTGCTGATCCTGAAGCTTTATACCTTTTGGCTTTTCAAAGGAGCTGCACGTTCTTGTCCTTGTATAAATTTGCATCTGACAAAGAACAAGAATCAACCACATTCTTGAAATTTTCAGTAATGAAAACCACAAAATTTCTTAAGAAACAGTGGGGCACTGAAAAAATCTGAAAGGCACTGTCTGGAAAAATCTGAAGGGAGCTACTAAAGAGAACAGAAGGGCACTGGAACAAAACCGATGGATACTGCACCCTTCTGTTTAATTGCCCCAGCAAGAACACTGCTAGTTGATATCAACATTATTCATATACAAGGTACATAAAACAGTCTCAAAAGGCAAAGTTGGGAAAATCTTTCTATCCATTATGACTTGCTTTCAGTCTAATGTTGTAAATAAGTATTGCTTTGCAAGGCCTTTGTTCCAAAAACAGGTTATTTTCTCATTGGATCTTGAGCTGATGATAGTAAATGCCAATCTTAATGAAGACAACTGCCCTAGTAACACAACATTCTGTTCACAAAAGGCAATTATAACCAAGGATTAAATGTGTAACCTCACCTGTTTACCATGATCACGGCTGGTGTTTACAGGATTTGTAGTTTCTGCTGGTGAGCTTGATTCAATACTCTGACCTTGAGAGATTACATTACATAAATTTACATGTACAGTAAGAGAGTCACAATCTTGCCTTCAGTTCATGGATGACAATAGGACCATTTAAGGGAGAAGTGTGAGATGAGGCTTATACAGGATGTAAATTACATACACCTAAAATGTAAACTTACGGTCCATTTAGAATAACTTACATGAACTTGTATACCTGAGCCAGTGACTGCAGAACACAAACATATCATACACCTGAATAGTGGGTTTTCATGTCTTGCAACTTTGGTTGTAAATCTGCTATTTCTTGAAAGCCAACAGATGGGCTTATAGTTTTATTCACAGCTTTTTCTTGCTCATTTCAGGGTTGCCAATGTTAACTGGATGTGAAATTCAAGGACTTTTCCAGGCCTTTTAAGGACACTTTTGAGCAAACTCAAGGACCTTCTGTACGAAAACGTACTATATTAAAAAGCTATATTTTTCTGTATTAAATCAGAAATGAGCTTTACAAGAATTGCTTCTGGGGAAAAATCGAGCATCCATCATGTTACATTAGGTCCGCTTATGAAAAACAGCTTGTTTTGATTATTTTTTTGGAGTAAAAGGTGAAAAATTTTGCCCAGTCCAGGATTTTCAAGGACAATAGCTTAAATTCAAAGACTTTCCAGGGCCTGGAATTTCTTTTCCTAATTCCAGGACTTTCCAAGGCTTTCAAGGACGTGATTTGTAGAATAGGTCTTGGTTGTATTGGTTGTCGAGATGCTGTGACACTTGGACAACAAGAAAAATGACTGCTGGACTGAATTTTGTTTTTCAAGCGTTTCAAAGTTTGAAAATGCCGGCTTAAAATGTTCACAACTTCTTATGCACTCAAAAAACAACAGGGTGCCAACAGAAATTACAGAGGGTGCTCAGAGAAACAATTCATATTCTTACCTCTGGTGAGTCGGTCCATGAAGAACTTTCTGACTTCTGGTATTTTGTTGGATGGCGTGCCCTTCTCACAGTGACAAAATGGAAACAGTCCACCAAAGAGAAAATGTAAAAAAGCTTCCAAGCTTATGAGACTGCCATCATTCTCTGAACTGCCAGCAAACGCATTCTTAAGACCATGGTATTCAAGGTGAAATGAATAACACTTGTAATTGTGTACTGAGCTAATCCCAAGGAAACCAAACACAGCTGAAGAGCTGAGGAGTGTCCGTCCGTCTTCCACCCAGTATGGCATGTGACAAGACATTGGCCATCCAAATGTTTCTGTGCTGCCAAATGGCTCCAGCAAACTTATCATGGTGGATGTTTATCAGTATGTACAGCAAAGAAACTAGAAGGGAAAAATTGAGAAGCAAACGAATAGTTAGTCCACCTTTATGTATAACCTAATTTCTAATCTCTCTAACTTTCCTGTAAATACATGTACAAGAGGTTTTGTATTACAACTATTAACTCTTTCAGCTCCAGCCAGTTTATCAGTGTACAAATTCTCCCTACATTATCCATACAAAATAAGTTGTTTAATGGGAATGAGAAAAAAGTAATTGATCATATACAGCAATCAGGGTTCTCCCTAACAAGGCATACATGTAGTAAAGGGAGACAAAGATAAAGTAGGGGGAGAAAGAGCACTGAAGGTGTGAGCTCTCTAGAGGAGGGTGGGGAATCTGGAAGCATGCTGCCCAGAAAGTTTTGAATTCTACATGTACAGTCTATGAAAACTTATAGCAGGGATGATCAAGTAGACCATTTGGAGAGAAAATACTCGGTCACTGGCCCTTTGGGAGAAATCTGAGCAATTCATCTAAGACAGTGTTTTTCTTAAGGCTTGGGAAATGGGGTACACTAAGTGGGAAAGTAGGTACACCTGGGTCGGAAGTCATCAAGTGCCGAAGGTGCAAGGATGGGCATCCCCCAGAACATTTTTGAAATTTAGAGTCCTGGAAAATGATGCAATTTTGTGCATCTGGTGACTTTAAAAAACGCCATTGTTGGGGAAAGATGGTACAGCTACGGGGGAACGTCGGTACAATGTACCGGTGTACCGGCCTTAAGAAAAACACTGCTATGGAATTGTATGAAAAAAACTAGTCGATTGTTAACCATTTTATGTAAGTCCGCCACTAGATAGAGGCACTAGATTACACGAATTCGTTTAAATTAACTGATAATCGCGAGTTTAAACTGTTATTTAGGTGACTGAAATTTAGCTGATAACTAATACTCGCGCACCCCCATCCAGACCTCATATATAGTATTGAAAATCACCTGGCAGTACTGTTTAATTATGTATTCCTTTTATCTGTTAGAGATCGGCCTACTGTTAGTGAGTGCTTGAGGCATCCATGGCTCGAAACTGAAGAACTTGTTCACAAGAGTCCAACTCGAAGAACTAGACGACCCAGTCGCAGAGAGTCGTATAATTTTGAACCCAAAAAGATGTTGCCACTTCAGCATCGTAAAAAGGATCACAACAATAACATTACACTTGGTATGTGTTCATTTTTATCTGTTGATAAATTTCTGTTAATCTTTTCTATGTACAAGTTATCGATTTAAAGACCTCTGACCTCCCTGTTTGGATTAGTTGCCGCTAGTTGATATAGTATTTAATTAGAATAGATAAGAACAGAACAGAAAAGAATGTCATAGATTGGAGCAGGTTGTAACAAAGCAGAGCAGAACAGAACAAGACAGAGTAGAATACATATAAATAGAATTGAATTGAACTAAACAGAACAGAATTGAACAGAATGAATAGTACAGAATAGAATTGAGTAGAGTCGACCAGAGTCGATATGAATGAGTAGAATTGAACTGAATTGAAAGGAGTTGAAAGGTGTTGAATAGAACTGAATATTACTGAGTTAAATTTATCAGAATTCAGTAGAGACGACTAGAATTGAAGTATATTTTTTATATTTTATAGACTATATTTTAAGTAAATAAAGCTGAACAGAATGGAATTTCGCGTTCGGCCCTCACCAATCGCCTCCTTTCAATTTACCGAACTCTCCGTGACAAATTATTTAGTATTCAGTGTTTGTACTGCTCTCCTGGTTGAAGGACTCGATTTCAGCGTCTTTAAAAACTTAAATGCAACATTGATGAATGAGAAAGAGACTTTTGTCTTGGTTGTGCTAAGTACCACTCATAACTTATTTCATTGCTACATAGCACGCAAATTATGATGACTTTTGCTATACTGTAATATCAATTACAATGACCAATTTCGAATTGGATTATATGTGCCAGTAATGTTAACTGTGTGACAATATTCCTAAGGAAGTAGTTATCAATTCCAACATTGTATGGTTCACCAGTATACAAAAATGGTATCGTTCCATATTAAAGTTGCCAAAAATGTGCTTTTGGCTTATGATATTGTTGTTGTTATTAATCCTAGGTAAGATTAGTGCAATGGTTAATGGTGAAGCGTGATCCAACCGAGACAACTCGAAATCAAAGATGTT
>JAOBYF010033568.1:0-12866 GCA_025403605.1 Parazoanthus darwini
GTGAGAGTTCCCTTTTAAGTCGGTCTTCTTGTCGCCAGTGATCATAAAGCACTGCCTGTCTCGCGCCCACTGTCCCTAGTATGACTGTGTATAAAAAGATTTATTTAAAAGACTGTCCCATAGAGAAAACTCTTGACTGGACTCTTAACCTGTTGTCCCTGTCAGTGAATGCTTCACAGAAACTGTCAAAAATGTGTGCAGCCACCTTAATTTGAAATTACAGGCACCAGGGCTTAAAGTCTCTATAGATCCCCTTCCCCCTCTAACTTAACCATTTAAGCCCCTAACACAACAATTGGCATGATGGTCAATTCTCCCAAATGAGCTCCATTCTTTCTATATAATCAGTTTGGGAGAATTTGGTTTTTCAACTTCAATAACTTATTCTACTTGATCAATTCCTTATTTCTCGATACCTGTTTTATGATTTTGTTTGAGTTTTGTAAGGAGAAGTTAGAATGGTCAATAAAAGTTGTGTGTGTAAACAACCACTAAAACACAGCCTAAGTTTATTACACCTGACAGTTATAAGCAATACGGTAGTTGTACATGGATTGAAAAATATTTTACAATTTTAAGTTCCAACACAATATTGCACACTTACGGCACAAGGAATAGCAACACAGCTGGTGTTGAACAAAGAATCTTGGACCAGTTTGAAGTTGTTTTGACCTTTGCTGTTGAACTGGGACATCTGAGCTGAGGTGAACATGATTGGAGCAGCCAGGAATGTACACATAACCATTCCACTTGCCATCTAGGGTTCAGTAATAACAGGCATAAATATTGTTGAATACCGGTACTACATATTAACAATAAAATATTATTATAGTTATATTACACTAAAATATTTTTTTTCTTGTATTATGTTTTAACATAATACATAATTTGTATATCATATTACAGTTTATTTTATTAAATATGAACCAAACACCGGGATATCAAATTTCTGGTAATTTGATTGGCTCTCTATTTAAGGTCTAATCTTATATCGTTCAGTTTGTCCAAATATGGAAACTGACAATTTTATCATGGAAAATTTTCCCTCAAAATGGCCCAAAACTCAAGTTGGTAGAATACAAAGTTTGAGATAATTATTTTCATCCAGTGTTTGGTATTAAATAAAACAATTGTTCCACCTACTCTTGCTTGATATGATCTTGTGATAGCCGACTCATTGCTCCACACCCTGTCCACTATCTAAAAGCTCATATCCAATTTGAGTTTGTGGAATAACTGTTATTACCGGTAATAAATAATTATTATATTTAATTATATTATATTTACTTATTAACATTATATTGATCAATATTCTATGTTGCATTAATAGACTCTCTTATGTTCAACTGAAGCCAGCTAAAGTAGGGCACAGGGCCGGCAGTATAAAGTATTTTTTTGTTTACTTTTTCCTAGAAAGAATGGCTTCATTCTGTTGAGCTTTAAATATCTGGAATGATGCTAAAAATATTTGGCACCATAATGAATTATTATGAGATTATTATGAGATAAATATGTACTGTACACAACTTCTATTTCCAGTGACAAATACCCAAAATCAGGGACTCAATTACAGTAGGTATCAGGTCATCTTGAGCTCACCTGGGAGGAGGCAGTTGTTATTGCACATTTTGACTCACACAAAACTGTTACCGTATTAATAATTATTACTATTCTGTAAAACTTATGTAATCTGTGACATTTATCTATCTAATATATTGGGTTGCTACTACTCACAGTGTCTGTCTCAAAGCCGTATCTAGCCGCAAATATTACTACAGTTGGTGCTGTTGGAAAAGTACCATAAATAAACCCCAGCATGCTCCAACAAACAGTATCATTCTTTTCCATGCCAACATTAAGATCAACAATAATCTCCCGAGCAACAAGGGGAAGAAACAACCTGTTACAACAACAAAACAATGTGATACACATGCAGTAATTAAAAGTGTAACACTAACATTTGAGACAAAAATCTCAGCTTCAAGACAAAATCTCTCATAACTATAAATTTGTGGGTTTTTTTGTACCATAAAAATTAATAATTTTTTATACAGTTTAGGATTCTAATCATCAAAGTACCATCATGATGATAATTTATATGCATATAATTATACAGAACAATTTCATTAATGTTAATTAAAATAAATATAATACATAATATAATATATTAGTATTACATCATATCATGTCATACATCATATCATATAATTATATATAGTCTTGATTTTGGTACTAGGTTCACAGGTTGAACAACCTGATAGTCAACTTTCTAAAGCACATGTGCATTACGACTTGTTCATGGCCTAATGTTGTAAATAATTATTGTTTCGCCAAGCCTTTGTTTCGAGAACAGGTCGTTTTCTCATTGGTTTTTGAGGTGTTGAAGGTAAATGGCGGTTCTTTTCAAATGCGTAATTTGAATTTAGCGGTGAACCGTAACGTAGAATCATCTAACCAATAGAAACTGTTTTTATTGTTTTAAAATCTCCGCCTCCTACACGAACAAGCAGTAGATTGAATTTGCATTTTGCGCGTTGCGTGGAGTATACCTAAAGACACTGCTGTCCCTGTTAATGGACTTTTCAAAATAGAATTTCGTCTTTGGCATATGTTTTCATTTACTTTTAACCTTATATGAAGAATCATTTTAGTTTACCAAACAAGGCCTTGTGATCACCGGAATTAATATAACTTGCCGTTGCAGATTAGATGAATCGGGATATTCTTTGGCAGTCAAATGCCTCGCATGATAGAGTTGCCTCGTGTTCTTTGTTGGTAAGCGCGAATGTCTAAATAATTGGGCGACTTGCACCGCCTAATACAAATGCGAAACCCGGCATAAACAAGCAAAGGAATCCCTGGCAAGTTGTGATATCAAATTCTTCCGAGGTGTTGTTTGCAATTGCTCTTATATGCAAATCTACCCATCAGCTAGAATTCATGGACAGACAGCGTCTTTCATACTGATAGCCGTCTTTGTTTGCACAAAGTATTAAAGAAACTGCGAGATGACCGAGAAACATGGAAATATGTGTTGAAACTTCTGCGTAAATTTAGTAGCAGTAATGCAAGTACTTATATAATTTGTTGATCAAAAGAAAGTTCTTAAGGTTAGAAACTTCTTCGAGAGCTTGTGGCGGCCTTGCTGAAAGTTTCGCTTAATTTGGCAGTCCCATTCAATTTGAGGTGTTATACAGAATGCAGGCTAATTGATAAACAACCCTCAAGATCCGTGCATTAACAAACGAAATGAAAAAGTATAAGTCCTTTGGAGATGTTAACACAAATTTTTATCCTGGGAATCTCTACGCAATTCTGACGTTTTAAGTCTTCAAGATTTATTGAAAAATCAAGGTATGTTAATCTTCACTTTATAAGAACTAAGTGGTGATACTTGTAAGCTCTTTGTTTCAGCAGCACTCTGAACCGAAGTTCGCTCGCAAAGCCATGTTTCATTGTTCAGTATCGCGGCCGATACACTAATGTATCCAAACAAACAGCCTGTTTCGAAAACAAATGTAAAGACCACAATGACACATTTAAAAGCCTTACTTTATTTCAAGAATCAAATAACCATGGCCACGCGTACGTTTGAAATGACAAAGGACTAACACAGTGATTTGAACGAATCGTGAAAGTGAACATTGCTTTGTTCAGTGTGTGAGTCCAAATTCCTTCCTGGTTACCTTTTAAGTAATAGAAATAGCAGAATATGATATTATATGGACTACATGACTTAATGGTTTGTATTTGCAAAGCCGTTCAGCCGCACCTTAAAGGGCAAATCCCCGCTTTATAAGGAATTTTATGATATAGTTTTAATTAAACGATTTATGCTGAGCTTATCTCTAACAAAATAGCCAATTTTCAAAGAAAAGTAGCAAGGGCTGGTATTAACTGTTCTATTTTAATTAATTAATCATTTTTTTAGATGGCGCAGATTCAATACTCCATAGTCATTTGTAAATACACCTCAAAGTATTATGAAAGTAAATGACTTTGAAAATATCAAAATACTGATTGGTTTCAAAAATAATGAAAAGTGATTACCCGTCGTAGTTTCTGAAACAAATGCACTTCTCTAAGCTCTCTCTTTCTTTTACTCAGCTGCTTAAAGAAGCTCTGACCTTCGCAAAGCTACATAAACTGATAGAGAAGATGAAGAACTCGATACCCAGCACCAAAGGAATTATGGGAGCGTGTTTAATTAATTGCACTCCTAAGTTGTCACAATGCACGATCGTAGTAATCAACCCTTTTTAACAGCTGAATCTGTATTTTCAGCAAGCCGGATCAAATCAAGAAAGGAAAGGAAGAAATACGGAAGATTACAAGGGAAAAATTCTTCATAGACCTTTCGGAAAGGTCTTAATATACCCACTTTCTATTTTTATTAAGAACTCGATAATTGTGGCCGAAGTTCGGTGTCTTATTGTTTTGGCTAATTCTGCCTCAGTTTGTTCTTAAAGTGAACTTAACTTTAAACATAGAGTAACTGTTACGGTTGAAAAGTTAGGATCTGGGGCAGAGCCGTTAAGTTGTTTTTAAACACGGCAAAACTGGCCTCAGTGTTTCTTCTTTTGAAAAAACTGAATGATGCATTTGTCAATTTCTTTTTTCTCGATCAAGCAGAAGGTCAATTCCAGCTCAATAAAATGTCATACGTCCAACACATACCGCGCATGTAAAGCTATACTGCTATATACAGGCAAGCTTCGACTGGTGTTTAGAATCATGTGGAATGACTTTGAATTGTTTCTGCGTTTTTATAAATAGCAAGACTGTCTTAATTTGGTACGTATATATCTGTGATAAATTACAGACAAGACATAATTTGAGATAAATACAGCGGCAGATGGTATGTCTCTCACTGAATTAGGCCGTCGGTCACATTTGTACTCTCTGCACTCCGATCGGCCCACAGACATTTCCCTGAGTCAGCGTGAGTCATCTTAATTTTTTCAGATGAGGTTCAGGTTGACGTTTCCTCGGGCTAATTTCAATCTGTGTGTGGCTTTTCTGACACGATGCAACTGAAACTTGAAAAATTGTCTTAAAACGTTTATCAAAGTTTCCAATCCGTTAGATTTTTGCGGTGTACATATGCTTCTTCTCTCATCTCACGCGCGAGGAGTTTTGAAAGAAAAGATCAAAGACAATTTGCTCTGACGAAGGGATAACGCTCGAGACATCAGTTTTACGGCAAAAAAATATAACATATCAGCCCTTGTTGATCCCCGGGTATTGATCAAACCACGTGGGTAGCTAGACCGTTAGTGTACTTCAAACCGCGGTATATTTCAGAAGACGGGCCAGGTGGAAACGTAATAAAAGGGCTGGCATCAGTTATATCGTAAGTTCAACAACCTCGGCTTGGTTGTGTCGTTTCACCGACACAGAGTTCGGAAGCCGGACAAGCTGAAAAACATGGCGGATCCTGTCCAATTAACCTTGCACCTCATCAGTGATGGCCGGCCCTTAGATGAGTGATCAGAGCTAACAGCTTATTAAGTCGGACCGTTGGGTATAACGATATATGGCTTGTGAAGTGAAAATTGAGTTCTGCCGCGAAAGGATAAAACTGCGCCGCGAACGAAAGGCGTTGGATTGTAGTACGTCCTGCGATATTCGTTTCCTTCCTTCTCATTGCGGCTTTCTTTGCTACTCGTAGTTTTCATCGCGTAGGTGCAGCGGATGCTTGACTCAAGTTGACCCTTAACTCCAAAGTTTGCCGAGCATACTCCTAAACTATCTGAAAACCCACCCGACATCCAAGTTGCTTTTTCCTTCTTCAGTTAGAACATGACTTTCGAAAGTTGTTCAAGAAACTGACTAAATGTCAATTCTGCGTGACTCTAATTCACGAGCCTAAATTAAATTAAATTAAACTAAACTATATTAAATTGAATTAATTTAAACTAATCGATGTTCGAAAACTCTACAACCTGCTAACTTAATTGCTGTGTAATTTTAAAACCAGGTAACCCTAGAGCGCCCAGTCAGCGAAATGTATCAAGATGAAGATATACTGACATCAAGCTCAACCGTTTTCGAGAAGTGACGCACGAATATCCTCGCATACTCTCGATATAATTCACGTTGTCTGGACTATTAAATGTTCTTATAACTAGTATTGCCGACCGAATATTAAAGGCGCAGAAATTCCGCCAACTGTTAAAAGGCTGGGGTTTTAATCATGGACAGCTAGATTCTCTGAATCAACAAATTCAAGAGTACAGCTAGTCGGTCCCAACGGTTTGCCTGGTTGAGCCGCTTTCGTCTCACTTAAATACAAGTGTTCGCGTAATGGAAAACGGTATTCGCCTGAGACGCATTCCAATTAATAAATTGCGAGTAAAGTTGCGGTCCTACAGAAACTTTAATGTTATCATGTTATACCTGCTTGCTTTTCTTTAAAGGGCAACTGCACTCAAAAATCATCGATGGCTTCTTGAAAAGGCCATGTTATCTGCTTTTCAAAACGATAAATGTGGTCAAAAACCGAAAAAATTACGACTACATTTCTTTTTTCAATTTGCACTGATTGGCAAATTAGCAAGAGTTGAGAGACCGACAGTACATTGGGTCTGCCATGTGGGCCGGAACGGGGAATTCCTCAGTCATGCAAACACTGGTGTGGAGTTACATGTAATGCGCATGAAACTGTGTATGTAACGAGTTCAGCCGAGAAACAACAGAGTGCGGTACTTGCCGTCTTTCGAAGCAGACTCAAACTGAGTTGACATCAAATGATCATTGTGAGTTCACCAGGCTATACAGTGCTTCACTGAACCCTTTTGATCATGATGTATTCGTTGATGTCTTTTCCTGGGACGGCTTCTTGTATGATATAGCGTCCATTAGAATTTTGACCACATTTGTAATTGGAATTATAAAACTATTTTAAGGTGGTTCGAAACAGTTTTACATTCTACATTGCCACGAAACATAATGAAGGCTTTCTCAACTGCATTAAAAAACTTAATTACTGCTCCTTGTTGAGAATTGATGATACACTAACTTTTCAGCTTACGTTCACCTACATTTTGGTTGCCATGACAGCCTGAAGGGCCTCAAACACACCCTATCCTACTACATATTACACAAAAAATAGTCGGCGAACCTCATTTTTATCACATTAAGTTGTTTGCACACCAAGGAGCATATCTTTTAGGAAATTCTGTCCCGACGCTTTTGTGCCACCTTATTACTTTGAAATGTTAAGGTGGCGCTAAAACTTGTTGACAGAAACTTTTTAACTTTCTTTAAAATGTTTTTTGATATGAAGACGATTTTGATGCAATAAAAAATGAGGTTCACCTACTAGTTTATCGCTGAATGCTAAGTATTAGATGTATTGGAGGCCCTGTTATGTTGCTATAGAAACAGAATGTTCCGGTAGGAGTGAAAAGGTTGATAAACTGAAAAGGCTGTTGTACGTTGTGACAGAAGCAAACAGAAACTGGCGCAAACCTGTCATGATATATGAGAAAACCTTTCGTAAAGTTCAGTGGCAAGGCAAAATGGAAAACAGGTGGGAGCCAGCCTAAAAACGTATTTTAAAACTGAATCTGGTAACCACCGCGCGCACCATCATACCCATGTTCGTTTTTAAAATAGTCAAAAGCAGCACTTATACAAATATTTCTTTTCTGAGATTGCCTCAAAACTTAAATGAAGTAACAAGCCATAATTCGTAGAATTCTCCAAAAATGGAAAAGTCCCACAGCCCAAGGTAAGAATGTTTCGCTAATTAAGGTGTTAACATTTCAAAAATATCTACGTCGCAAGTTTTGTCCTTAGCTTTAGGCTAGAAGATCTGTAAAAAGGTTAAATACATGGATCAAAAATTGATTAATCAGTTGTCAAACGCAAAAAAATTGTAGGTAATCATCCAAACTTATACCTGTTTGACAGAACTTGTCAGCGTGGTGAAGGTTTGCAGGCGGCTTTGTGTTTGCAGTTGAATACAAATAATTATATAATGTAAAATGAACAACTGAAAAATCGATTATCGTTGCAAACCATTCAATATTTTTACAGTGGTACCAAAATGATCGAGTTGAGATCCTCTCCTGGATTGTACCTCACTCAAGATGTTTACTTTGAAACACTGATTGGACTAGCTATATTCAAAGATATTTCTCCAGTCAAGCCTTTTAAAAAGATCCGGAAAATAGATTTAGCATTTTAGGGCATGCTAAATTAATGTTGCTTTTGACCACCCAATTAGAAAAAAATCTCTGTCAGTACATTTCGTGTTGCCGTGTGAACACGTACACGGGAATGTTTCACTATAATTAAAAACCGCTGTTCTTTTTAATCGAATGGTTCAATATGAAACCAGTATGCCCCAGTTTGAGCAAAGATCCCTTCAAAAGCAGAAAGCTTGCAACATTTGCCTTTGTAGCCCTGTATCTAGCACTCTTGCATTTTGCAATAGAACCCGAAAAAGGTTGTTTTAATTGGAACGTTTTGGCTAAGTCCAGCTAGGTCATGGGCTTCTAGAAGAGCTTTGGAGGTTAGGCCAAATAAAAAAATTAGTTGGTTAGCATACTTTCTGCTAAATGTTTGTGGTCGGGCGGGCGGTCTTTATTTTTATTTTAGTTTATTTTTTCTATTTGATGTTCACTCTTTGTCCAAGTAAAAAAACTTAAATTTTTAGTCAAAGTTATTCATAGGGACTATCTCTGCGTATTTATATCCCAGTAGATCACGAAAACGTTCAGTTTTCAAGTCAAGTAAAAGATCAGTCTTCGATCAATCTTGACCTAAATATGCACTGCTTAGAAGAAGACTTGTGTATGTCCTCGATATGGTCGGGACCATTATATTATACATAAAGGAAGTGTATGGAAATAAAAATTTTTTTTTTTTCTGGTCGGGAGCGTTTTCAGTGGTCGGGTGGGGATGCTAACCAACTATTTATTTTTATTTGGCCTTATTTTTACCGTATATACACCGCTAGCTTAACAAACAAGTTTTCTCTTTTCACCTTCTCCTGTTCCCTAAGGGTATAACTAAATTCAGTTTAATTTTCTATAGCTTTTGTTTCAGATGTAACATAACATACGTACAAACACCGCCATGAACATGATCGGCGTTTGCTATGTACATAGTGGCATCATAGTAAATAGAGCGAAAGTCCTATGAACTATGGATGCGTGAAAACGTTTGTTTTTATTACAACTCAAAAAAATTTTCTTGTATTTTTAGTAAACCCGAAAATATAGTGAAAGCTTCTACCATTGGGTTCTCCGCCAATCGTAAGCTATTGCTTAGTAACCCGCACAGGACAACCGATAAATTTCCGTTTTCCGTTCGCCGTTCTAGTCTACAACCATTTTTTTTCTTTCAAAAGTAAACAATGATAAATGCACAGTTTTTAAAAAATTTGAACTGAGCTTTTATCTTTTGCTTCTAGGAAACTGCTTCAATATAAAGTCATGTTTAGGCCAAATAAAAATAAATAGTTGGTTAGCAATAGCATCCCCGCCCGACCACTGAAAACGCTCCCGACCAAGAACAATTTTTATTTTTATTTTCATACATTTCCTTTATAAATGATATAATGGTCCCGATCATATCGAGAAAATACACAAGTTTTCTTCAAAAGCATATTTAAATCAAAACTGATCGAAGACTGACCTTTTACGTGACTTGAAAACTGAACATTTTCGTGATCTACTAGGATATAAATACGCAGAGATAGCCCCTATGAATGACTTCAACTAAAATTCTAAGTTTCTTTACTTGGACAAATAAAAAATAAAATAAAAATAAAAACCGCCCGCCCGACCATGAATTTTTAGCAGAAAGGATGCTAACCAACTAATTTATTTACCCCCAAAAGGCCCAGATACAATAGGATTAATACTGTTCCAAAAGGAACAATTTGTTCCGGTTTCAATAACCAAGTTATCGGAACATTTGTTCCGCTTTTATTGACCTAACAGAACCGATGTTCCGTTTTGCTTCAAGCAGGAAACGATTTTTCTATGATTCTAAAATTCAGTCGCCAAGCCTTGCGAATCATAAATTGTGGTACGTTATGTTAGTTTCTCGAATCCTGGTGTCGTAACTGCCGCTTCGAAATTATACAGCAGCGAAGGATAAACACGTTTCCCACAAAATGCTATGCGCAGTAGATACATGCCTCCAGAATAACAAAAATGTGTACGATAGACTCTGTAGGAAAGAAGAAAGGGTTTGTAACAAAGTGGCTTCTGACCGGAACAGGAAGGTACCAACTGGTCTTGGCCTATGCAGGAAAGGTAGTGGACTGGTGACTGACATGTCACTGATGCAGCTGTTGACCAATCAAAGTCTTAATATTGAATTTCCATAAACTATTCATCCAATGAAAATAGAGACACTGTAGGATGAGTAATTCATCACTCACTCTGGGCGCCAAACTTGAGTGCGAAGGTGTTAGCCGTTAGTAGAAGACCTTTTTTTGAGTGCTAGAAGCGTTTTCTGAAAACTTGAGAAAGAAAGAATTATCTCCATCAATAGATGCTGAGGTAAGCAAATCAGAAGGTAAAGTAAAAGTACCGTATTGGAGAGAGTATAGAGAGACGAATATTCGTGTTTTGTTTCGTAAAAGCAAAATCTATGGCTTCGATTGCGGTAGATACAACAGAAGATTTCCATCGTTTCATCGAGAAACGAAAAATGCAAGATTTCGTACACAGACGCAACATCGAAATCCAAAGCATCGAATACAGCGACACTGAATCAGGTTTTAGAAAAGTCGAAGGCCAAAGTGTCGCCGAAAAGAGCTTCACGGCTCTTTCACCTTCGCGATCGATCGGTCGTGAGGTCGAGATGGGAAAACAAGGAAGACAAGGAGGGGAAAAAGCCTCGGTCGCCGATGTTGACGAGCATTTTCGTTGGGCAGTAGGATTGGTGCAGGAGGATGTAGAAAACGAATTTACTGGGGTTGCTACCGGGTTTTTGATAACTCCCAATCTCTTTATGACGTGTGAACACGTCTTTAGAGATGGGGAAGGCAACGTTTTACCTCGACAAAATTTTCGTGTAGTTTTTAACAATACCATAATACGCGAGTTCAAACCCGAAAAATTCGAATACATTAGCGAATTAAACGACTTCGCTATCATAGCCTTGGAGGCGTTGGATACGAAGACTACCAAGTTAAACGTCTTGGCACGTATCAGCAAAGATGAGGATCAGAATCGCGGTTGTAAGATGTTTACAATCGGTTATCCAGATGGCAAACCCCTCAAACGATCTAAAGCACAAAATATAATTCCCGAAAACCTTGACAACGGACTAAAGGAGTGCATCAGTAGCGATGTAGTAAACCCAACAAGTGGTAAAGTTTATGATCAGATAATGATCTACAACATTAAAGCAAAACTTCATTCTGGATTATCCGGATCACCAATTTTCAACAGTGAGAAGTGTTTGATAGGAATGCATCAAGGAAATTCGGTACCAATAAGAGTTTATGAGAGTAACGGTTTTACCAAAAGGTTAAAAGCTCGTTTCCCAAGTTATGGGATAAAAATTGGAGAAGTTCTGAATGAAATTTTCTCTGAAGAAGGAGAAGGCCCGACCACTTTTGAAAATAAATTTGGGAGCTTAAGTGTTTCCTTACGGAAGTATTTGGGAACCCCATTTCCCGAGTTTTCAAAAAATATATACAGGTTACGCGCTGGGTGAATCAAATTCCGCTCGATACAGTGTCCCGGAAATTACAGATCCTCAATTCACTGTGAATCCATGCCGTGACTTGAAGAGGGCCTGATCAAGGATGGTTTCCCCGAATCAAATCTGTTATGATGTGAATCAAGGAACAGAGACAGAAACAGAGGAAAGAAAGGAAAAAAGGCAAATTACGTATGACGAAATAAAGCAGCATTATAATAATATGTGTATAGGTATCAAGATGAAACTGTTTAATAAAAGTGATAAATTCTGTTTTTTAATAAAGCAGCATTGTAACAAAATGTGTATAGGTATCAAGATGAAATTGTTTATTAAAAGTGATAAGTTCTGTCCACTTAGTGGACCTTACAGGTAGGCAACCACAGTTTGATTACTTGCTTCATTGGACTGCTGCTACACTTTTTGCAATTAAAGAAAATCAAACTTTTACAACTTTACAAAAAATATTACTTTTTGGCCATTTTTGTTTATCTTTATGTGTTTGCACTTTCAAGTTTATCTTAGGAGCTAGGACCATTGTTTATGGGTCAGGGTTACAGTTTAAAGTTTATTAATATCTGCAATAAAATACAATGTTTTACATTTTTTATTTTATGAAGAAAAGTTAATAGTGAGAGGGACTATAGCAAACCACAAGGTTTATACAAGATGGTCCCCCGAATCGATTTATTAAAATATATGAAAAAAATTGCAATCACAGCTGGGTTTTGGTTATATCAAAATGAATAAAATTAAAGGCAGATGTTGATCTCAGACTTTGGACATATACACCACATTGAAAATATGAGAAAATGAGGAGCCGAAAACCCAAGAGGAAAGTATGTAGTCTATTTAAAATGAAGAATGCGTTCAGTTGGCAATGAATTATATAATTTAGGTTTCTGATAATGAACAGAAAATTCCTGAACATTTGGTCTAAATTTCGTAATGTAAAAAAGGTTGGAACTTCTTGTATAACGACCATGGAATATAGCGTATTTAAAAAATATACAAAAAAAGACACAGATTTAAAAGTATAAATGTGATTTACATTATGGTTCTAAGTTAATGTAATAGAAATTGATTAAGAGTGCTGAAAATTTAGACAAGTCAGCCATGTAGAAGAGCACAGAAGAATAGAATGTAGCACACAAATGAATTATAGATAATCAGTGAAGCTTGTGTGAAGAGGC
>JAOBYF010033679.1:0-12864 GCA_025403605.1 Parazoanthus darwini
ATTTGAGAAATTGAGTTTGTAATTGCACAGAATTACACATTTTTGCACAGAATTACACTTTTTTGCACAGAATTACAATGTAACTGCACTGCTCTTAGCCAATCAGAATCAAGTAATTTTTCCATGTATATGATTACATTAGATAACAAATTGAAATCGCTGCAGGGAATATCTTCAGATGAACAATGTCAGGTCTGACGGAGCAAAAGTATCTGGTACGCATGCTAATTCCCGCTCCCTGCTAGTTTGTGCTAGTGGATTTTTACTACGTGAACTAACTGATATAGGTAAGAACATCCACAAAGTATTTAAGAACATTCAGCCTCGGCCAAAAAATAAAGGTTCTTATTAAGAAAAAGGGGTATAATATCTGCTCTTAAATCGCAGAGGAGCCGTAATCAGTCTTTTTACTAAACTCTTGGTGGTGCTTGTTTCTGAAACTCGCGAGCCGCACGAACTTCACCAAAGCTTGTGCATAATATGTCAAATAATTGAAGTGTTTGTACGAAACATTGGTTTCCACTGCGTATTCTCCTGGTTTGGAGTGGAAACATCCATCAATACTCCTATCTGTAATACTTAAATTATTTGGGACACAACACATGTTTATGATAGCACAGTAAACATTGCGTTCACCTAACTCTCGTCACTTTGGCGTGCCCTTCAGCCACTTGTACCAACCTAGACAACCTGTATTTTTCACTGAAGCTATAAAATCTGAAATCACCTTCTAAAAGTATAAATTCATTTTTTATCCGAGCGATTAAAAAGTTGGTTTATTTCAAATGCGTATAGAAAACGACGTTCAGTAAGTATCAACTATGCCGCGCGTTTTGAAAATTGCCCTGTCAGATAAAACGTATTTATTTATTCATTTGTTTGTTTCCGGATTTCGTTCAGAGCACGAGGTTTACCGACAAAACAAAAGAACACAAGGTCCCCTGCAAAGTCAGAGCACCCGACTCCCTCCCCAATAAGACAGCAGGAAACACTCCTCATAGTTAATATACACCCTAAATTATTAAAAAGTCAAGACAAAGGGGAAAAAAGAACACGAATTTACAAGAATTAAGAACAGGCGGTATGTCGGTATAGGCACTCGAACCACGGCACAGTACAGATATTTTCCTGATTAAAAACATCGTTCAATCTATGAAAGAAAAGAGCCTTGAGTTTTTCCTAAAAAAAACAAAACGATGCAGCCGGTTGAAGACTCACAGTTCACTAAATGAACAAGCCTTCGCGAGACTAATGCTGTGTTTCGGCTTTGTCTTTTCAATGCTTTGATATCGTGTCACAGCGTTTACGGCTTTTTTGAAGTTAGTCGAGGGCTTGCAAGTGACCCCCGAAGATCTCCCTATCAATTAGCTTAACCACATAGTATAGTGACATTAGAACTTTCTTTAGCAATAAAATGCTTAAGAATAGACTTCTTGTTTTTCCAACAAACGCCAAAGAAAATCAATCGTACTATTGCG
The DNA here is from genome assembly GCA_025403605.1 of Parazoanthus darwini. NCBI lineage: Eukaryota > Metazoa > Cnidaria > Anthozoa > Zoantharia > Parazoanthidae > Parazoanthus > Parazoanthus darwini. The sequence continues at coordinate 1,479 of JAOBYF010033679.1, forward strand.
TTTGGCTATAAAGCTGGTTTAGCCAATATTCAGAAGGTAAAAAAAACCCTCTAGCACATGAATTTCAGAAACAAAATAACTTTTAGTGGAAAAGCAACTGCTTCTAGACCTAAAATTTGGATTTGTTTTATGGTGCTTTCTTGTTTAGTAACCATTTGGGTAAATGTCAGCTAAAAAGTTGTTTTATAGTTGATTTTCAACCTCTCGGAAATCTTTCTGGAAGCAAATATAGTTCATAATGACAGGAAGTTCAGTGTTTTACAAATGGGAATCTACAATAATTTTTTTTTTGTGAACGAGTTCATTCGTTTAGTAACTAAATAACGGGGCTTTGTTGAACTTAACTGGGGAATAGATTGCCCGGCCCAAGAATGGGTCGGCGAATTCACTCCGCAACAACATTCGAGTTCTTCATTTCCACCACAGTGATAGCACTATTGGTAACTTCATACACTTTTCTTACAAGAACCAGTAAATTTGGCCAAGGTTCTTTGTTCTTAATTTTTTGGTGATTTGAGCCTCAAATTGTTTTGAAATTGTTCTTATCTCTATATGTGGTTTAAATCGAATAAAAACTAAGCCTAAATATTGCAATACATGTATTGGGAAACGAACTGCTTGGCGGATGTCAGTTATTGATCAATTCATCCTCGCGAATTTATCATGGATTCGCTGAGTCATTTTCCAGTGATTATCCTAAGATTCGAAATTTAGCTCTCGAGCCCGTGCCTCAGCTTGCTTTTAAATTGTTCTTAAATTTTGGCCAGTCTGAGCCTCGTTGTTCTTATAAAGTTGTTCTTATAAAAAAGCGTGTAATTCGCTAAGGGCACAACAAACCTTCACTATCGCTTTTAATGACATCATGATATTAAACGCGTGCTTGTAACAACAAAAGTTTTGCATCCATACGTAACCTGGTAAATGAGCTAACAGAAGCAAAAAACATTGCGTGACTTGTGACGCACTGAATAACCTCTGTGTCAATTCTAGATTCATAGGACACTGGTACCGTTTGACTGACCAATTACACGAAAAAAAGAGTCAATAAGCCTAATAAGTGAAGTAACTTCGTCTTCCGGGATCCCTGGTAAACCGGTGTCTTTCACTATGCTCACGAAGCTTGATACACGCTTTTTTTTAAAAAAGAAAACAGTAAATTTGGTAATTTGAGCTTCAAATTATTCTTAAATTGTTCTTATTTCTAAATGTGGTTTAAATCGAATAAAAGCTATTCCTAAGGTATTGCAATATTTGTATTGGAAACGAATTGCTTGGCGGGTGTATCAATTCATCCCTGCGGATTTATCATGGATTCGCTGATTCATTTCCAGTGACTATCCCAGGAAAAAATTGAGCTATCGAGTCTGAGCCTCAGCTTGTTCTTAAAATGTTCTTAAATGTTGGTCAATCTGAGCCTTGTTCTTCTAAAGTTGTTCTTGAAAAAAAAAGCGTGTAAATCCGGCTTATCTTCTGACTGGGAGAAGTGCTGGCGGGATTTCAGTATTTTGCAAAGTCACGTGATTGGTGACGTCATCGCCCGGGATATATAAGGCTGACTCCTTTCCATCATACCAACGAAGTTTGGTTTGTGATTCGCACGACTAAACGAGTACTATCGGTAAAAATTGGATTCAGTATTACACCTAGGGTTGAATCTTACAATATTAACGGTGAGTCTTGTTATTATATTTACGGTCAAAACGCTGCATACGGTGAGTCTTTTTATTACGACTATGAGTAACATTGTTGTTCTTTTACGGTTGATGATATGTTTAGCGGCGATAAAGCACATCTGGGTTTTTTTCCGACAATAAATTGTCGGTCGACAACTTTGGCTTATTTCTCCTCTCTCTATAGCGACGATGGATTGCCTTGCGTGGCTGACGGTCATGCTATGCATTTTTTAACTGGGTGGATGACTTCAAGTCGTTTTTACTCCTGAAAGCGTGGGGTCCTCTCTTCTCGGTATTCAAAGCGAGCAATAATCTATTTATGTTTGTTCTGTTGAATTTAGCCGATTCTGTTGACTGCGTGCAATTGAATAACTCTAGTGTCTATATATTCAAGTCTTTTGTCGAGATGCTGTAGATTTATAGGTCCCGTTTGTGTGATCTGCCTCGGAGATACTTGTATACTTCAAATACTCTCGCCTTGAACGGTTTTCTAGCATGATTATATTCCTTTCTCTATCTTTAGTCAGTTTTTTCCTTGTATCTTCAAGTTCTTCTCTAATACAGATACCGCCTGTTTCTGTCTGCTAGGTAATCTTTGTCTCCCACGAACTTCGATCTTCCCTTAGGTTGACTATGTTGTTGCACATACACCGTCTAAACTTCTCTCGACTTTCTCAGCTATCGATTTTCTGATTTCTTTCAAATCTCATAACATTTGTTTCTTCGTAAAGTTTGATTAAGTGTCCATGCATTTCAGAGCTCATGTATTGTATCAAGATCTTGCGTTCATCTAGCACAGCAGCGGCAGTTGATTCTGCTGGCTTCAGGATCGTTCTTCACCCGTTCCGTTTTTGCCCCCACCTTCTTCACCTCTAACGCAGGCGTCCCGGCGGACCTAGAACACGACCGGCGTTCTCAACGTTAACTTTTCCTTCATGTATTCAGATAATGCCTGCAGAAGTTTTAAGTAAAGACCCTCAATATTAATATTTTCTTCACTGGGCTCGAAAAAGACTGATTTTCCCTCCCTCTCGAGCCTCTTCTTGCCAACAGTATGGTCGTGCCAGTCCGGTTTTTTGGTATCCGCTTTTGACGTTAGTTCCTAAAAAGAACAGAAACTTATAAGCGAAAGGAAATTTTGTAGTTGACTTATCACTTTGTTTGCCATTCGAAGACATGGCGTTAGCTCTTTCTAACTGCCAGAAATGGAAAATTTGTAAACCGGCGACAGTGAATCCCAAGAAATGCAAAAACCGTGACATTAGCGAAGATTTTCAAGAACAAAATTTTAAGAGAGTGTATCAAGAATTTCACGTGGTTGTGCAAACTTATCACACTCTGTAAGACAATACTAATTAGAGTTTTCGTAGCAAAGATCCGACCGACCCCAAATCGCGGGAAAGCAGAGTAAAATATTAAGTCGGCCAAAATTTAAAGCGAAACAAGAAATATTAAAAAATATGAAAAGCAGACAAAAAATTAAAATCTGCGAGAACACACTCTGTCGCCAGTGCGTAATTTCTAGGTTTTTCCACAATGCCTTTAGAGAAATCGTAACGTTTGCAAAAGAACTACCCAACTCAGTTTTTTAACTCAAAACGACAACGGTTTTGCAATCCACACAAGTCGCGTGATAAAAAAAAACAGCGGAGAGTTCCGCAGATAATTGAATTTGCTTTCAAGAAAAGTCCAATGAATCGAAAGTAATGAACATAAATATCGAATGATATGAATTTTCTTTTCTTGCAGTGTCTATTTTTAAAGAAGACAGAATTGTAGTGTACGTACTTAAAAAATAAAAAAATAGCACCTCAATGGCTTAGTTCCAAACTCTCTTTCACAGCTCGACAATATATGAATTCGTATTTGTAGGGCAATTGTCAGGTCGTCAGCATTGCCGTTTGACAGATATTTTGAATCCCGGTTTCGACAAATCTGAGTTTTCTTCGTGGCCTTAATATGTCCACGTAACTTAAAGTGATTTTCTTTCATTTTCCATTGTGCAAAGTGCTCGTACAATTGTTTGAGGTAAACTTGTGTCACGTGGAATGGCAAGCCAATGATTTATTTGTTTTCTATCAATGTTAAAAGACGTGTCTGAGTGCACGGACATCAAATCTTTAAGTACTAACAAAAGGAAAAGTCCTAGTAACTTGCCATCGGCTGTTGAGGAGTGGCAAAACTAAAGGTAAAGAAGTATATTTTAGAGAGACAGCCTGTGTGGTCGTTCCCGTTGCGTCCGTCTACCCGCGATACTGTTGATCAGACACGGTCTCCAGTAGCTGATCATTATTTCACACTCAAAACACAAATTTACTGGTACAAGTTTCGCCGATTACAACTGAGAATAGTCAAGCTTTCACCTCATTAAAACGATGTTTAGAATTTAAGGCTATACAAAAATAATACTTCATTTTTTTTGTATTGTCGATTTTTCCGTTAGACCGACACTCACAGTTTTTACAAAATCTTCGTGCTACGAAAGATGAAATTGGTGTGGCCTGACATATTTTGTTGTTGGAAGGTTCGCAAGTCTCGCAATGTTTTGATAAACCCCTCATATTTCACTGTTTCGAAGCTTCGACTTGCTTTTCCCATTCCTGGCATTTAAAAAGGGACACATTGAAAAGGACAACTTCAAGTTTCGGTGACCTACACATCGCAGAGGTGCCAACTATCGAATCCAAACCATCTGGAGACTTTTGATAAGCCGTAAATGAGGTCAAACTTTTCTAAAAAGAATAAGCAAAATAAATCTCAAATAGAGAAATGATGTTGAATTTGTTGTGATGGGAAGGTAGAAGGAGAAAATTGAATACCGGACTGCGATACTGTGACACCGGGGGTGATAACCGGATGTAAGAAACACTCATACACGTGCAAGATGATAAAGGTGAATGTTGTGCTTATATGAAAAATTATTTGTTTGAGCAACAACAAAAAGTTTACAACAGAGGATATAGAAAAGACTCGAAAACTGCAGAAATCCGAGGATATGAAATCTGCCCCGGGAGACCGACAGGGCAGTCCTAACCCTTGTGAGAATCCCCGCAAATCCTGGTGAGTTAGGAAATCTGAAATCGTGGGAAAGGTCCATTGGGTTAATACTGATTTGATGATATGCTGGTGATCAATAAATAAACAAATACAAGAAGACATGCTAGTGTTTTGTTTTAATATTGAGCACAGGCCAGTATTACAAAACAGCTGTCCCGGATGATGTTCTGTCAACTTTCTACTGAATCCTGAGGTTTACTGTTCACTCAAAGAAATGTCTTTACAAACACCTGGCAACCATTTATTGCATTTTGGTGAACTGTCGCGTTCGTTTCAAGAGAAACTTCCCAAATTGATTGTGCTCGTCAAGATTCAGAGATACTTATTTCGCCATTGTTATTTCTTCATGTGGGGGAGTACGTTCTCGTACCCAGTCCCACTCACACCAGCTCGTGTCAAAGCTTACATCAACGTGTGATAAACACAAAAAACGGAAGGGATAAATCTCTCGTCAAAAAGAATTGCAGTTCAATGCACTGGATCGTTGTTGTAAGTAGATATCCAAGTTAAATTTATACGTGTTAAAACGTAAGTATTTGGGAACATAATATTTTTGTCAACATTATTTAGGAGGAAGAGGAACCTACCAACAATCTTGTAAGTGCACGCTTGATTTTAACTCTCTCCCCTCTCTCAGACGTCTAAAACTGTTAACAGCTCCTAAGAAACAGACAGCTTTTGCTTGTGTCTTTTACATTAAGTGTATAAATTACTATCATTGGATCTGGAGTTCATTTTCGAACTGACTGAGTTTTGAATAAAATTGGTTGCCATATATGGAAGCAGATGAAGGTATATTCACGTAGCCCACACATCGAAGGTACGCTATAAATCGTTTTTGAGCTGTGAACAAAAATTATGATTACCAAAACCAAAATATTTTCTTATACCTACTTGCTTATATACTTACTTATATACTTAATGCGTCATGTGTCACGTTAGGCTTCCACAAGCTCATTCTTGCCGAATTTTTCCTGTCTTGGCCATCTTGCTCGCTCAGTCTTGCCTGGGAGTCCCTAGTTTTCCTAAATTCAGTTCAGCCTTCGCCGCGCATCTCCAATTCATCCAATGATCTACCTAGCCCATTCAGTTTCTATCTTGCGCCTAAAATAACGCTTATTCTTTGTAATGGTGTTCCTTAGAATGTGGTCTATCCATTCCAATCTCTTCTTTGTCAGTTTAAACTTCAATGTCTTCCCTTACTGCTTGGTCGATACTATATAATAAAGGAAATGCTAATTACAAAACACATAGATACACACGTCCTTTACTATATACATAGATACACATGTCCTTTACTCAGCGTCGTCGAGCCTTAAGTATACTGATTTACCAGACCTTCTTTGGTAAATTATGACTACTTTTCAAAACCAACGTTCTTATGAAAAAATGTCAATTAAACAAGATGATGCCGATGATGATAGTGAAGAAGAAGAAGAAGAAGAAGAAGAAGAAGAAGAAGAAGAAGTGTTTGCGTATGATTATCTCGGAGAATTAGCTGTGGTTTTTGAAACAAGCACCATAAAAATTCGATTTTACAGTTTTCCGTTAAGACTTGTACAAGTTTTCTCTTGTTTGTTGTTTGAGATGTCAATTCGAAGTCCTCTGTCGAAGTTTTAACAAGTGACATTGCATAACTGAGAAATACCTTTAATACCTTTAAAGCGACATGAGCCAACCACGTGCTTGCACAAATAATTACAACTCGAATTTCAGATTTCTTCTTGTATGAGAAGTGTCTGCTTAGCTTACAATCGCTTTATCTGATATATGAAAAACGTGATGCGTTTGATACATTTTATCAAAAAGGTTTCAAATTAAAGTAAAATGTTCATGGTCTCATGAAAGGGTAAACAACTTGTGCTAAAAATTTACGAGCGCTCATTAAAATTTCACATTTAAATTGTCTCAAACAGTTGCATTTCAATTAACAAGAATTATAATGTTTTCCGTCTTCAGAATTTGTTATCACTGTTACAGATTCTCTAGTTCTCGCTGAAAATCTAGAATACAGGCTAGGCTTTCCATTTGGAATCAGTGAAAGAATTGAGTCAAGACCAATATCCTTACTTCCTAGCAACTTGACGAAACAACAAAAAAAGAGACTATTTGCATAACCGTGTATTGTTGGTGACCAAAACTGAGCCACAGCTCATAGCTGAACTCGTAGCCATGAAATTTGCGTTGTGGTCTTAATACTTTCTTCTTTTTTAAACATCAGAACGTCGATGATTTGGGCTAAGGCTGGACGTTCCTAATTAAATTAATCTAACCCTAACTTTCTTTCATTCTGCGGTTGCGGTTAAATTGCGTTCAAAGGCCGTTCCTAATAATAACTCAAAGACAATGCTCTACAAAGACGTGAATGAACTAACAGCAGAATTACTTGTTAACCAAATTCAAGTGTGGAATGGCCGTGCTCTCGCGATGTTTAAGCAGCAATTCGCAGCTTCATGTTCAAAATTTATAGAAACCAAACGTTCCGATTTGTAGTCCCACCTTGATGTGTGTTCTTGAATCTCAGTACCTTTTCGATTGTTTTCCATTTTTCCTGCCTCAACGATCTTATAAAAAGAGGTTTTTTATGCAAAAAAGGAATGTTATCGCAATTTGAATAGACTCGGAGCTCTGTGATGTAATTCCCAGATGTTTGTATACTAATAAAGTTATGTATATTAGTCGACTGGAAAATATCACACGAAACCACGTGCTTCGGCGGGTTGTGATTGATTCTGAAGTTCCTGCGAGGATAACAACTGAGGTGAACAACTGTCCGTTCACTAGCTCAAAAACAAAGCGTAATAATCATCTTTGCGCCATTCTAATTTGAAAGACACCCCGGAGTTGATCATTAAAGAGACCAACTTCCTTTCTGCGCTTTGTTTGCTTATCACTTGAGAACTTTAGAAAATGAATAATTTTGTGTTTCCATAATTGATGTGAGTCATTGGATGACTGAAAAATGTTCTTCCATATATCTGTAGCAGTACGTACAAATATTATTACAAACTGTACCGTACCAATAATTTTGTAAACAGTAGAAAAGTGGCTTAAGAATAGAAGTTATTCTCTCTAAGCCAGGAGGTAGAACAGTTTTGTATATTGAAGAAACCCCTAAGCAATTTTTATATGTAGTCATTTTGAGCACAGCATTTCAAACGGTTCTCTTGTCTACAAATACAATTCAAAGATTTTCAGTCTTCAAAGTTCGACATTGGCGTAATAAATATGATGATTTCGATATGTTTTGTTTGAAACAAAGCGAAATTAATATCGGAATACATACTGTACTAAAGACTCCCGGACGATATAGCATAAGTAGTGTTTGGCTTTATCTTAAAATATAAACACGAGCCCAGCTTTTAGCCCCTTGATTACAATCGCTCAAGGGCTGTAAACTTCAATAGTAGCGCGAGTCCCTGTGGACCAGTTTCCTGATACAAGTTTCACTTCTACGAGTTTTAGTCCAGCTCGATTCCTTAGTTGGCAAAATGCAACTATTTTCAAAACCCCACATACTTCGAAGAAGTTGGCGCAGGCCACTGTTTTGATTTTTCTTTAAGCAAAGTATCTTTCAGATCTTCGCAAGGTAGCCGCTCAGCCAAATTCGCGCCGCATAAATACGCCGGGAAGTGCTGCCAATCGCCAAAGGAAACAATATAATCTACCAGAAATAATTCCTTGGAGTTTCTAGCAAATTGTATTAGCCTAATAAAAAATAGAAAAGGTTTTGATATCTCTTAAACGTAGCTCCTTTGTCAAGGTTGCCAGCAATTTAACCAAAAACTTGCATAATTAGAGAGAACACTAGGTGACGGACCTCCCCGCCGACAAAAAAATAACCCAGACGCATACAAACTAGGTGACTTAGTCATAACTATTCTTTTGTGCGATGGAAAGTTTGGAGGGTAAAAACAACTAAAGGTGAAAGCCTAAAGCTTAGAAGTGCCAGTTTCCGTGTAAAAATCAGAAAGGCTGTCGAAAAGATGTTTTCTGAAATCTTCGTTATTCTTTGTCTCCAGAACTAGACTTCACGGCTGAAGGATTCTGCACTCATTTGAAATTCATCGCCCGGGGCATCTTGACTTGCACGCCACCTTGGGGCCACTCATTTGACAGTAGAGTGTCGCTGTTGAACGAATGGTAGGACAGTACTGTCTGGTAAACAAAATCAGCATATTTTAACTTTCATGGAGACGAGTTGGTCGCAAAGTGAATGCTGTCTGGAGTCCGTCGCAGTGAAAGGACGTGTCTTTCTCGCGTTTAACCTGAAACAACTCATGATCGTTTTGTCCATCATATCATGGTCGATTACCGGCAGCTACTAACTTAAGAGATTGCACACGAGAAATTTCCGTTGATATCGCGTGCACTGGAAGCAAACAGCAGTAAACAATTTGCTTAGGACTTGTATTAGTGCCTTGAGACTCCAGCCCCGTGGCTTGACAATGGCACTAGAATATTTTTACTGCTTGGTCGAGTTACACTGTGAATAGCGTTCCAAGCCAAGCATAGCCATCTAAATTCATCACTCTGAAGCCATGGAGGTACGAATTAAGCCTGAGCCAGGCTTGGAGCAAGCAAATACATGTTATTTAACTGATTCAGAGAGCGTGGTAAAGTTTTCACCGCTCTGCCACCAGCCCACCTCTTGTATACCACATCCTGGTGCCTTAGCGGCAAGCGTGGAGCCAAACTCCTCAAAAGATAAAGAAGGAGGTATGTGAAATAGCCTTAATTATTCTTCGACATATACTCCAAAGCGGTTGCAAAGATTGTTTAGGGCAAATCATCGGCTCGTTAGCTTGGTGAGTTCGTAGTACGAATACATGTACGCGATCACAAAAGCCGCAATTGGGCGCTTAGAAAACACAAGTACAAGTGAGACCTGTTTGGCTTGCGGGTAAAATTTGAACTTTCGAGTCAAGTTCTAGTTTTTAGGGTTAGCCAGCTGAATGCCTCTTCCGGATTTAAGGAAGCGACTTACAACTTTTGCTGTGCAATTTTCAAAAGTTTCAATCTTCAGTGAACTTTTTGTGCCCCGGGCGCTGTATTTTTACGATTTCTGCTTCAAAAGCAAGATAAAAGCGAAACTTTTACATTGTGATAACATGTTAAGTCAAGAAAGTAAACAAGAGGTAACAGAAAAGTAGCAATCAGGCGAAACACAAGAGGTTTTCGAGAGCTGAATATTTGTGTTGTTTTATTCGGTCATAAAAAAAAGTTTCGCATGGGCACCCCTCATTTGAATGATCTGAGAATGAGGGCCCGCGTATATTGGCTTCCGTTTTGCTATCGAGACTACAGGAAGCGAACTGAAAAATATCAACAGGTTGAGAGTGAAGCTTTAGTAACGCGGTGAAAATTTACCATCGGAGAAAGAAAAATGAATTTGAGAAGCATTAAATTGCGTAACGTCTGTGTTTGTGCATTGTCACAAATAGAAAAGTCCGCAAAAGAATGAGAATTGAATATAATCACGATATTTCTTTATCCTGCAAATTCTAGACACGTCTACTGAATGGTATTAAGTCTGACTATTCTTTGTGACTGAAAAACTTTGCATTCTTGAGAGCAATCACGGGAAAAAACTAGTTCATTTCGATAAATTCAAACATGCTATGTATCCAAAATCCCAACTCTCCTTTAACTTCCAGGCAATGAGTTACAATCTTTTAAAAAGTTGGTTGGCGGCAGAAGTCTGTTTTAAATATGAACTAATTATAACGGCGAGACCAAAGAAACGTTCTACATCTTATTTTTGTGGTTTTAAAAATTCTACATCCCGATAGAGGAAAGTGGATAGTTTCAATATCATTCTTAATTAATCTGCACGGTTTCGGAAAAGTATTGTTTGGCTGTTGTAAGTTGGCCTTTTAATGATTACCAAGATATTACATTATTTCACCTCTGGTCAGCAGATTTGTGGGCTCTGACTTTGTGTCTGTTGTGAAATCGTTAGATACTTAGAAATAAGCTTTTGCATGAACTGCCGTTTTGAAAGTTAAAGGATTACTCTGAAAATTTACCACGCGTAAAGAAAGACCTGTGACTCGAACCACGCTTACGGTTTTGCCTCAGATAAAAACATTTTATTGCCGAGTTCACACTGATCAAACTATTCCAATTTTACGAAGGAAGTGGAGGCCATTTTTATTACAAATCAGTTGTATAAGACAATTATATAAGACAATTATAGTTTTGAAACTTCAGGTTTCAAAATCAGTTTATATAAAATCAAAGATTATCATCGTTGACTGAGCAGTAAATAAAAAAACAAGCTTACTGTTTCAACTTCTCTGAACGTGTCGTTCTCATACTCGCTTCACAAGCGAATTTTAAAATAAGTAAAGCAAACACAAAAATAAGATTTACAGACAGTCAGTTATCCAGTGCCATCTTGTCGAGGTTGTTCGTTTGAACTAAGCAGACTTAAACTATGGAATTTTCTGGGTGATTAATTGCTTTCTTTTAAAAATGATAATTAGTGCAAAACATATCCTTGGAATTATATAATAGCCATTTCAATATTTTAACTGACTTTCATATAATTTACTTCAATTGTTGCTTGAGTAGACATTCGCTCAACTCATGATGAAAATGTAAACAGATTGATAGAATTGGGGTAATACTACAAGTTGTTGCATTTGCTGTAG
>JAOBYF010033790.1:0-12863 GCA_025403605.1 Parazoanthus darwini
ACAATTCAACTGGCAATACATCGCTGCAATAGCGTTGGACAATTCTTATGGAAGAAATGGTTTAAGATCATTGGAAATAGAATCGTTACAAAGAGATTCGTTTTGTTTGGCTATTAAAGAGCTTCTGCCTTTTGGTAACGAAGAGCCACAGCTGATTTTTGAAGTTATTCGAAAACTAAAGCAAATGACAAAAATTAGCGTTATAGTTTTATGGAGCAATGTAAATGGCGCTTTGCAATTTTTGGAGGAAACTGCACGACAAAAGGTTTTTGGAAAAACATGGATCTTAAGCGACGGAATGACAAGGGATTACAACAAATTGGTCATAAAATACGGCGAAATTTTTTCAAATGCCATTGGTATTCATCCTCAAAGATACAACATTTCCAGCTTTCAAACGTATCTGAGGCATTCATTTTATTTAAGGAAGAACAGTACTGCCAATCCTTGGTTGGGGGACTTGATAGAGTTACACCGCAGCCAAACCAGGAACTTTTCAGTTGGTGCCACGTGGATCAGCAACATTAGTCAAATGTTTGTCCCTTACATGGTTGATGCCGTTTATGCAGTTGCATTGGCGCTTGATAACATGTATAAATGCAAAGAACCTGGACCTCTGGCTGGCGGCAAATGCCCGCAACTTAAACCCCTTATTGATCCCAAGGACTTGTCACTATATTTAAGAAACGTAAGCTTTTATGGGATCACTGGAAAAATACAATTTGATAAATTTGGAGACCCCTTGCCAATTTCTTACGAAATTCTTATTTTTCAAAGATACGTGGTGAACAACACGCAGAAAGGGACGTTCAAACAAGTCGGAATATGGAGCCACAAAAAATTTACACTAAATAAGAAGTTAGTAAAATGGATGATCTCAGGTACTGCGCCAATTTCTGTCTGCATGGACAAATGCAAACCTGGAACTTTGCAAACAGCCACTATTGCTTGTTGCTGGCAATGCATTCAATGCCCTGTCAATACAATCAGTCGCATTTATGGATCAAAAAACTGCAGCAAATGTCCAAACGATCAGCAATCAAACACTCTCAGAACTCGATGCATTGATCTACCAGTTACAAACACCACGTGGGCAGAAGGTCCTGCAATACTATGTAACTCCCTAGCTCTTATAGGAGTTACCCTTTGCATTTTAGTAGCCATCGTATTTATCAAACACAAGACTACACCTCTGGTAAAAAGTTCTGGCTTTGAGCTAAGCATTATTTTTCTCTTATTAATTGCAGCTCATTTTTCTTTATCGTTAGTGTATTTTGCTCAGCCAAGTAATCTACTGTGCATGATTAAAGAACCGTGGCGTTATGCCTCACTAACAGGCTGTATATCAATTCTGCTTTTGAAAACTCTCCGCCTTGTCAGTGCTTTTGAACTTGTCACCATTGCAAATTGGTTTAAAAAATACTTAAAAACTGCACCGAAACAAATTTCACATTATTTGTTATAAATTCTGCTGGGATTATTGTGTGCCTTGTTCGGCTTCTCACCGACCCTCCCTATTCTCATCGTGAAATCATTCCTTGGCAGAGCGTTTTTGTCACATGCAAACCTCACAAGATAATTGTTGGACAAGTGCTTCACGGATTAAGCATCGCATATCTTTTTATTTTGTGTTTGATCTGCACATTTTATGCAACAAAAGCAAGGAAATTACCAGGGAACTTCAACGAAACTCGTCTTATCGGGTTCTCAATGTACAGTCTTCTCTTATCGTGCATAACATTTTATTCTGTTGACTTCTCGTCCGAAAGCCGTTATGTATCAGTGGTGAACTCCAGCACTATCTTGATGAGTTCATATGCCATGTTATGCTTCATGTTTGGACCAAAGCTCAACATCATTCTACGACATCCGAGGAAAAACACTAAAGAATGTATTAAATCAGGTGTTACGAGTTATACTTTTAACACGTGCAGGAGAAATTAACTTTCTTTAAATGTTTGCACAAGGTGCCGACTTAAGAACAAATATAAGACATCATTAGGGCCGGTGTATTAGCTTTGAATTGTCTGTTTACTGCCAGTATTCCCAAAATAGCCCTTTATAGGTCGTATGTCTTATGTATTCAAGTAGCCACCTTTCTTGAATTGCGCCTAGTCTAAATAATAAAACTTTGAAAAGGATTTGGAATGGACATATTTGCTGTTTTCCTGTCGTCATACAGGTCGCACTGTGATAATATTGAATTCATATAATGCATTTGTTTTTGTTCTGTTTCTAGTATTTACTTCAATACGTTTTCTGATCCAGCCGTAAATAAAACAAGTTTGTGAATTGAAACTAGAAAAAAACATGACGTTTTGTTTCATTTCCTTTGAAAACAGAACTTTGTTGAGGTTCTGGATACGTGCAGTGAATAAAAAATATCAGTTTTGCTGATCAGGAAACGGACGGAAACCCTTTACCTTGAGCTATTGGATTGGTCGATTCAGTCATTTAAACAACCTTTCAAACAAACGGATTGGCGGTTTCCCTTTTCTTCCCCTACGTTAATGAGGTACTCAATGCGCGAAACCCAGGCGCCAACGGCTTGCCACTTGCCATAGAGGCAAATGTATAGGAAGCAAACAAAACCGCTTTTAAGATGCAAATTTTCATTGCCACAGCCAGCCCAAAAAGAAGACAATGCAAGAAGTACAAGTATTGAGAAGAACGCGAAAAGAAAAAAAATGCATATATTTTCCCAAAACCAAATTAATAGACAGAAACGTACGGTAACCGCCTCGTCTTGCTTCCATCTGGCTACGGTGGTACGTTAGGATCGACAGAGTTATTTCAGGGATTAAAGGTTTGACAGGATGTTGTTTGTCGTGTTAGTAATTGCTCGCGAGGCGAAATTTAGTTTTCATCCCTCTCTAACTAACTTTGGTAAAGGCGAGGGACTGACGCCAGCAAGGCTCATCGCAGATGCATACTTACTCTTTTTAACTCGCTCTTAATCTCAAAACCCTAATTTTTTATACGAGATAATTTTTTCCCTTCAAATAATCTCAGATAAATATGACCTCCTGGTTGCAACAACGTGAAATTGCATCAAGTAATCGAAGTGTTTTGGTTAAAGGTTTTTGTCTGACAGTTCAGCCGTTAAATTGACCACAATTCTGTTACTACAGCAAGATTTATACTTGTTAAATTAGCGTAAGCGAACGCATAGATAAAATATGTGAATAACAAAGAGAAGGAAAAAGGAATGCTGATGCGAGCTTGTTGCAGATTCGTAATTTTTTGGTCCTTCGGCCTTCGCAAAATCTTTTTACCACGTGTTCCCTCCTCCCTAAAACACTACTCCGTCGGCCCTGATCGCGCAGGAAAAAAACACAAGTAACAATACTCTAGAAATGTTCAATGTTATTTTATTTTACATATATAATGATTAGCATGTATCACTTAATATTCACATTTGCTGTTAGATTAACCCTAAAACGCTTAGAAACTCCAACGTTTACTTGGGCTTGGGTCAACTGAACCCCCCTCCCTCCCCCCAAGAATGTTGAAATAGTTACAGAAGATAAGAATTGGTCATTTGGCAAGCAGCTTTATTCCTGCTAATTACTTTCCGTTGCAACAATATAGTTTATTTAAGAACTGTTGCTTTGGCAACAGTCATTGGAGAACATGTCCGCCATCCTGGCCGCCATCTTGGATTTTTCCAAAATTGTTATTTTTAGCAAATTTAAAGCAATTTTCCGTGAGTGTAATAGAAAACATGTATTCTGGGTAAGTAGTGAATCAACGGCACTATGTAGAAAAGACTTTTTAGCTGGTGAAACCTAAATGAACGGCTCTGTATACAAGAATGAGCTGGTTGTACTCACATGTAAAGATATCTGCACCTATCTAATATCTATTTCTGTGAAGCGATTAGTTGCATGCACTACTCTAAATACATGTTTTATGTGGTTTTGTAAATTGTATATGCGTTCAGGCTTTTCTAACATTCTCTGAAGGTCACAAGTAAGGACCAACATTTGTCTAAATCAAGATTTCAACATCGTTCTCAGCTAAGACGCTTTGAAAAACTTTATATATTAGATCATGTACAACTCTTAGTTGGAAATATTTACTACCTAAGACATACTGGTTACAATTAGCTCGTTAGAATATCTCAACTTAACAACCACCAGTTCTTTATACACGTGGCATGGACGTATTGTTCGTGGTGGCAATATGTTTGTAGAAATCTTGTTATCATTCGCAGGAAGTCCTTTATTGTCCATTTCTCAACTTAAGAACCACCAGTTCTTTACACACGTGGCATGGACGCATGCATTGTTCGGGGTGGCTATATGTTTGTAGAGTTCTTGTTATCAATCGCAGGAAGTCCTTTGTTGTCCATTTCTTCAAGCTTAAAGCCACTGTTATGGTTATCTTGATGTTGGTAATTATCGGTTTTGTCCATGTATCGACCGTTACCCTCCACTTCTTGGTTCTTAATGCGCGATAATTTTCGACTGGAAGTTACAAAGACAGAGAGTAAGGGAAGATACGCAAAAAAGTAAGTTGTCAATTTTATTTCCCCTCGTATAGCTATTCTCTAGTTTTTTAGAAACGTATGATTTAATCGTATGTTTCTGTCATTTCCATCGCGTTCAGAACATGAACTGTGTTTGGATATTAAAAACTTAAAATACCATGCACGAAATTGCCAAGAAAATATGCAAAAATTAACACATTACACAGCGCGTACAACTTTAGATAACAAATGATACCATGACGTCTGAAGCTACTAATTAAAGAACTTACCAACAAAAAGCAACCAAGACGACATTCCCAAGACAGGAAACCGCAAATACCACGCCAAAGGTAATTTTAGTGTCTGCAAAAGGAAAATAAAGATCGTGTTGGATTTCGTAAACCTATAGTACCAAGTAGGAAGACATTTCAGTTTTATCTTCCAGGCCATTTGTGCCGACACACGATAGTTTGCAGAATCAGACTGCAGCTAAGATATTATGAGTCCTTAAATGGGAAGAACAACGAATCATTTTCAAACTCATCGGCATCCAGCGCCCAAGAGAATCAATAAACGGGTTCTCATGTTGGCTTTTAAAAAGTCAATAATTCACATAGCTCGATCCGATAGTGGATAGAACCATTTTGTCTTAGAAAAATCTTATATTTAACTTGTGATTTCAAAGAGTACATTACTAAGTTTTTGTTTAAAAATCCGCTTAGGCAGCTCTCTATTATCAATCTGTTGTTGATCAAACTGCGCAGAGTAGCAACGTGATGACGAACGTGATGATCATGCATTACCGTCCGCGCTCTTAATACTAAATCCATATATGTATTATCCCTCAGGGCCAAAGCAACTGCTTGAACACTAAAGCTGCTAACGAATCTAACAATATGCTAACTTGGTTAATTAAAAGTTCTCACAATTTCCTTGGGTATTATTATTATCGTTTGCTTTTTACCTCTGGTGTTCTTCGAAATCGACCTTCTTATAAAACAGCTGTTTACCTTATCAGTAAAAAAATAGCCTTATTAAGATATTTCATTCCCGACCCCAAAGCCCATGTTTTTCCGCGTCCAGACAGACCATGCGCAGAAGAGAAGAGCTTTGTCGAGATTAAAGATATTTAGCACTTGAAAAGTCACACGGAGAGTGCGCGAAAGAAGTTACTACTGGGTGGATGTATTTTGTTTATGATTAGCATAGAACAAAAAAACAGTGTGAAGTGCTTTTCGGCGATGTGTTTGGCTACAGAAACTAAGACAACCAAGTACTTATCACATCCAACAATGCATGCTTGACACAAGAAAAATTGCAGTGTCGGTCATCAGCAAGCATTATCACAACGCCGCATTCGCTGCTCGGTGAATATCCCGCGCTACGCACCTCTGCTTCGGGGAATAATTGCTCACTAGCCACCTCCTCCACTACGGGAAATAATTGTTAAAAATTCCCAAGTGTGAAGAATGAGAGTATATGATAACTTATAAACAATGACACACTACAAATTTGAAGAACACTTTACATCAGAAATACATACCAGTGCATGCGCACGCGCTTTGGAGTGGCTCTTGGGGTGTGTACATAACTTTTGGTGCTGTTTTGCGAGACTTTATGGCTGTGGAACCTCTTCTAAAGAGCGTTGTTTTGTTGCAACCTGGACAAACACAGATAGATATTAATACAAATACTTCGCTCTTCCAAAAAGAAAAAGAAAACGGTCGCACTTTAGCAAGATTTGCTAATTATCTTATATTACTTTTTTGAAGTAACAAAAAATTCATTGAACATTTTCATCTCTTACCAACAAATTCCTGTCTCGCAAATATATTATCCGCCTTTGGCGTTTAAAAATAATCAATTCCTTGTCACTGACAAATCAATAAATTTTGCTTAACGTCGTCCAGTAGTTTGCTAAGTATTTGGCAAGAGATTCTGAAATAATGTATCAGCTTTTCCTGTCAGCGATGACTAAATCAAGCGTTTAGGCAACAACAACAACAACAGCAGCAGCAGCAATATTTTAATTACACTCAGTTCCTTACAGCAGAAAAGAAATACAAGAAAAATGAGAAATTTTCAAAATTATTAGTGTAGGCCCACTGTGGACTAATCGGGACAGGTGACCTTTATTTTGAGGCCTAACAGACATGGCTACCGAAGTACCTGGTGTACATTATTCAAGATAAGTTTTGAGACTATTTTCTGCTGATTTTACAACTCAGACTTGCAAAAAGTAAGAAAGAAGAAAAACGATAAAACATAATAGTCTTAACAGAGTTTCAGACAGAATTACAAATTACCCAACAAAGGTTAGGCAGGGTTGTAATTTTACATAATTAAAGAAAAATTAAAAGGCGAAAAGGATATTTTGTGTCAATTTTGGCTTGAGTGAGAAGTCGTTCAAAGTTTCTAGATGTTTCCAGAGTTTAGGTCCGAAGTATAGTACATTATGTTTACCATAATTTGAGCGTATTGATGGCAAAGTAAAAGAGAGTTTGGAGGCAAGTCGAGTATTATAGTAGTGCTGTTGGTTGACTAAAGTACAAAATTATTGAACGTCTCGAGGAAAATAGCTTTGTGATACTGGTGCATAAATAAAATAGTAATCAGGTCAACAACATCCTAAGGCTTTAAGAGGTTAATTTTTTTGAAGAGAGGAGATGTGTAAGCTTGAAAATGAGAAAAGGTAACAATTCTAACAGTCTTCTTTTGTAAAATTACAATCGGACTAATATTAGTCTTGTAAGTATTACTCCGATTTAAAAAATTCCATAAGTGAGAAAAAGAAAAATTATTGTGTAACAGATTTGTATCAGTAAACTAAGGGGTGCAGAGTGGCGCGTTAATGTTTTGCGGCAGATAGTATCTTTTGTTTCTTTTAGACTGCAGAAGCAGGGACTTGACAGCAACGAACTCGGAATTTGACTCCGAACACAAAATATGAAAAAGACCCGACGTATCCAACAAGTCCCTACATATCTGCTATCGTCGACAACAAAAACGTTTTATTCTCACCATTCCACATAACATGTCACATTGTTCTTAGTTTTAAACGCTGCATATTACACCATAAAACTAGTTAATGCATTGATATGACCTAAGGGAAAACACACACCGTTCGATAAACCTGGCCGTTGATCCATCTGTGGCGAGTGCTGTGCTGATGCCTCAGAAGGTGTCTCTGTTGTACTACGACCTCCTCCAGCTGTTGTGTTGCATTCTGGATACAGATAAAAATTAGTACTGATAAGGTAAGCACGAACACAAGCATAAACTAAAACTATTCCTTCTCTCCTAACCTTTTCTGTTTTTGTGTGTGTTGCACCATTGCAGTTCATGTAACCAATCCATTTTTGTAGAGGAAGCCCAATTTCAACAAGTCCCGCGGCTTCTTTTGGGCTTCCTCGTTATGTCCCCCCCAATAAATAACTGTTATTATTATTATTATTGTTATTATTATTATTATTATTATTATTATTACTTTTATTATTGTTGTTATCTAAAAAAGTGATTTACAACAACTGTGAATTCCAGAACAATCCAACACCTGTCCCAACCATTAAGTGAACCTATTAGGGCCTGCTAATCGCCATTTTTTGCGTGCAGAAAAAGAATGCATACCTGAAGCATTTCTACAAATGTAGAATATGACCCTCATTGACACCCCATTTTCTCGGTCTCTACAATGTCCTCCCGAGGTGTTGTTGAGTGAGCTTCTGAGACCATCAGATGTTGCTGAAAGAAAGAACGTTTTATCGGGTTTACAGTTATTTCAACAAAGATTGCCATAATCAACAGTTAATATTGAACCGAAAGGAACATTTGGAACATTAATTTTAATTGGTAATTTATAATGATAATGATGGGAGTAATAATAATTGTATTATGATGAACTTACACTCAACATTATTCAGAATCGGTGATAGTATCAACAAATTATGTGTGCTCTTCGAACCCCGCAGTTCCTTTCGGCTCAAGTATCGACTATTGACTACGACAACCTTTTTTGAAATAGCTGCATACATGTATAAAGATATATCTTTCGAAAACAATGGTAACATGTCACACCAGTTTCATTATAATTTTATAGCAAGAAAACCTTAAAGGATTAAGTAGAACTTAGTTTTCATTAAGTGCTCATCAAACGGGTGTTTGGAAATAACATAACACATTTGGAAATTATTTAGCGGTTTATCTTGATTTTTTAAGTTATTGATATTTGGGACACAAGAGATGCGTGAATCTTTTAAAAGAGGTTCATCAACTAGTTTTTGAGTTAAATGCGGTCAAATGCAGAGTGTATTTGAACTGCCATAACTTTCGTTGGGAGTACAAGGGTTGATAAGATGAAAACGTTGTTGCAATAACAGCAACAAAAGAATGCATGGATCAATTATGATATGTGAGAAAGCCTTTTGTAAAGTTCAGTCGCACAGCAAAACTGAAAACAGGTTGGAGTTTCCCTAATAGTTCATCAGATATCCTCAGCTTTCTTAAACACAAGGTTCCGATTGAAAAAAGTGCGGCCACGGGAGCTTTACACGTTTTTTTGGCATTCGACATTTGTGGAGTAAACATCTCCGATTCTCCGCTTCATTGATTTCTTACTTGCTGCTTCCAGCGCAAAATTCTAAATAGACTATCTGAATGCAAAACATTGATGTTGGAGCTAGCAGTCATCACCATACTACTACCCTTGTGCTAGTTTTATTTGATTCTTACAGTATGAAACTCCGGTCTCGAAAATTTGAAGGTTAGTCAAGTTTGTCGTGGTTGGAAAATTTCAATGTTATATTTTTAAATTTAAGGTGTGAAAAGCGGAGGGGCTTAGCATTTCATACCAGAACCTCTTGTTTAATACAAGGTTTAGCTCCATTAAGACAATAAAAGTTAGTAACGTCAGGCAATTTCTTACCGATAAAGTAGTATTCCTGGCCACTGACAAAATCCAACCCATTTTTCCTAGCGCTATACTGTTGGAATATAACGTCCTTGTATTGAAACTTGCCAGGCTGCCACTGACACTGTAATAACAGTTTGGCACTTTTCATGTCTTTGTCAATGCTACACTTGTCAAAACTTGACTTACTAACGATCCATAAGTTTTCGTGCAGAAGTTCATTTGCAACTGGATCTTCCCTTTTACCAAAGACAGTTCTTGGGTTTGGACAAATAAAACTGATCTTGGATGACAATAACACTGACTGTCGATAATAAGCTACTCCGTTCGTAAACTGATCTTTCGTAAACTTAAACCTATTGAATAATACAAGCAGTAGTGTTAGTTCATTCCAGTTGTAAGTCATGGTGTTCGATTTATGGACACCCGCGCGTTATGGAACCTCTTTATTATCTTCCATTAGCTACATCATGGAGGAGAACCTCGACTTCAACACTCGCCCTTGGAGATAGGTAAGGTCAACGTGTGCTCGCCAGTTATGGAAATCTAAACTGGAGCCTCTTCTAACCATCTCCATTACATAGCCTTTATCATGGTAAAATGTTTCTTTTGAACATTACTGCAAATGACGTTGCATGTAACGTCGGAACGACAGAAAAAATTATGGGGGAGAATTCTAGCTCCAGAAGCTCGATGGCAAGCTCGAGTACTCACGATGAATTAATCTTCTTTTGCTTATCCCGTGCATAGAACTATTGCTTGAGTCTCACATGCACTGGTGTTTTTATAAAGCTTTTAACCCATTAAAATGGGCTTTTTCTTTCCATTTATTGAGAGTTTAGCGTTATTTCATCTTATTCAACTAACCGATTCAATTCCGCCATCTTTATTGTTTAAAGTCTTTCACGCATGCGCACAGAGATTTTAAACCAAAACATTGCGAAACTTGCTGCAATTGATACACGCTGCAACTCTCAAAATAGTTGCTGCAACCGTCGCAAAAAATAGAATCCGATTCTATTTTTAGCAACCACTGTTGCAGCAAGTTTCGCATCGATTTTGACCATTGCAAGCGGTGTTACACACTACAACGGTTCATGCAGCACGTCTCGCAACGGCGCTGCGAGATTTGCTGCACGAAAAACTGCAACGTGTAACACCGCCTTTAAGGTCCATAAACCGAGGAGAGGATCCACTTTTACCCTCTCCCCCTTTCCAAGGTTTTCTAGGTTAAATTTCCAGCCTTGATGCGTGAAAAGAGCTTATAGCGGTACTTTTAGTTTGAACATTTTAGTGATGAATGTTTAGTTGAACTGCAGATCAGAATGGCTGGCCACGCTCTTTGCTTTTGGCAACCTGATCAAAATTTAGACAGGTTACTAATGTTATCCGAACCGTGCCAAAAATCTGGTGAAGCACAAACATTTTCTCAGAGGTAAACATAACATGCTGTGCTAAAGTTGATAACAGTAATTTGCAGCTCACCACACTTTACATAAACCAATATGCTAAAGATAAATCTTTCACAAGCCACGAGAGAAATTGCGTGCACCATTTTACTTTATGTTTAACTGCAATTTCACTTACTTTGGATTGTCCGGACTCCACTGTATTGACTCGTAGACCTCTGGTTTCACTGACAAAGTTGCAAACAGCAAAACACAGAGAAAAGCCTCCGTGAACAATATGTAAAATGGACGTCCTGCCATGTACGAATCGTGCTTTGTAAATGATTTTTTTCTTGCAATTGTTCAACGTTTGATAAAAACACAACATTAATTCCACTGACGGAAGCGTGTCTCACTCCTTATGGTTAATAGGGACCTGTGAAAGTGAAAAATTAGAAATTCAACTTTGAAGCCGCACAAAAACTGAAATTATACATTTTGTTGTTCACCTTTTAAAGAAAACCTCAAAATCGAGTTTTTCACGTCCTGTTTTCTAAAGAAGGCAAGGGGGATTGCATTCCCACGTGAATTCATTGCACTCTGTAATCAAGTCTATTGTTTTGTAACATCTTCGCTGAAGTTCGCGTTCTTTTTTCTTAAACTCTCTATTATCACTTGTATGGCGCATATTCTCCAGTATTCCCCAGCGACGTTTGTAGCAGGTGTCCGTCTTCAATAGATATCCGGTTACACGTAGTTTCGGCTTTATCAGAACATGACCTCATCCAAGAAAATTGTGGAATTTTAAATATGACTAACGTCATATCAAAGCTATAATGTATGAACAAACTGCTTCCTTGGCATTTTGTATTGAGTGATACAGGCCCGAATCTGATAGTCTCAAATACAAGCGCAAGTGATATTTCATGGGATTTTATTGCACGCCAAACGCACAAAAACCTATCGATGTGACATTTTACTTTCGAATACGTTACGTCAGCACGTGGAAACGGCACAAAAAGTGTGCTAATAAAATTGCTGCAAGTGTAAACAGGAAGCTTGTGCGCTATGGTTCTCGCAATAGCACGAAAGTATTTCTAATAACTTTTATGTGAACTTTGAAAAGGCTCAATGTGTTTACAACCGTCACTAAAACAACAGATAAAAATACACAAAAGCACAAGAAAGATAGAAGTTACATGATTGTGCAGTGGACATAACTGACTAGTATGCACGTATAGATCACTTCTCGGTGCCAGAGCATCATGGGAATTACAGCTAGTGAGTTAGGAAACTGTGGTTTTTCAAAGGTTTCTTTAGAGATTTTCAATCTTAAGTTTTAGACTTTTCCAAGAGTGAAAATATGTACATGCTTTAAGTAAATACTGACGAATAGCGCAAATAGCTGCTAAAAATATCGGAGTACTGATTGAACATATTTTTCGTGTCACTTTTACTACATACAAACGCTTGTAGTTCTCCCGCGGAAATGAGTCATAGTGAGTCGGAGCGCAAGTTCTTGCATTTATTATTCATTCTAAGGTTTTAACTTACTAGATCAATTAATATAGGGATTTATAGACTGGTTATTAATACTTATTGCCTCTTTTAGTGTGCTTACACAACATTTTATTTAATCTGTGTCCAAAAATTGTAGCGGTGAAACACTAACAAACTCGTTCGCAAACAGCAAACTTAGTAGTAGATTTGGTCACTTCTCGTCTAATTTGCGATCAATTGTTCCTGTAGTCGATATGTCCCTTAGAATACCTACTTACTGTTATTCTCAAAAAATCTACAATTATTAGCAAATAAAAAATTGGAAAGATATCGTTGAAAAACCTCAATTTCCTCACTCATTTTCTGTAATTCTTGCCCAGATTAACATGATGCCTCCTGCATCGCAAAGTGCTCTATTTCCCACCTTGTTCGCACTATTGCATCTTTGGTGTACCGACTCGTATAAAGCATATTCGCCAGCATTCCCCAACCACTTTTACAGCAGTTGTACGATTTCACGCAGTTTCCGCTTAATCAGAACATGACCTAATTCAAGGAAAATATGGAGTTTTAAACATGAACTAATAATATCTCATAG
>JAOBYF010033901.1:0-12857 GCA_025403605.1 Parazoanthus darwini
TCTATGTTGTTTTGAAAAAAGTGATATTTATGATGTCGATAACCTAGAACAAATAAGGTTTAACGGGCAGAGGGGTCATGCACATTTTGTTAGAAATTTTGTTTATCAAAATTACCAACCTTGTTACTGAGTTGATTTCCGTTAAGGAATTAATACGGTCAAGTGCACTAGTTTTGCTAAAATATCACATTTGTTAAGTGGCCACGAGTGAAGGCTACCTGTAGCCTCTAGTTTCGAATTGAAAATCATTCATTTGGTACATTTAACAAAAGTTGCATGGGACTACTAAATTTAAAGCAGTCAGGTTTTCATCTTCAGTAGTATATGGAAATGGACTATTGCACGTTAAAATTCTCCGAACTTAAAAATTGAAACACATCACACATGCTAAAAGGTTCTGTGGCTACTCAGTGAAACTAATGAACAGGAACTTTTCAGAGGTACAGGGAAGGGGGTTTTCTTCGACCTACAAGGGTCACAAAAATTTTTGCGAGCCCAAGCAGTGAAAAACAGTCCCCCAATTACAACAAACAGGGAGGAGGATTTTTATTATGATTCTCCTTCTTAAGAAATGTTACCATTACTTTTCATACTTTTAACTATATTCTTAGGGAACAAAGAGTTGATCACCCGTGGAGAGGACGAAGTTATAAATAAAATGGAAAAATTAAACCAGAATACAAAAAATAATTTGAACATATTAAAATCATAAAAAGAAAATTTTGGAAAACAGAAAAAAATTGCATTGAACTCGAAGTTATTCTTCTATCTTCCAACCCCACCCCCATCCCCCAATCATTCCAACATTGTTGTTGGTTTCATGCTTATAAACAAACTTATTAGCCTTGACAATTGATTTAACAAACCCAAAGTTCTCTTCCTCAAAACCTGGTGGATCTTCAAGCCTATCACAAGAGATTTCAAATTCCCACCAAATTCATTATCCCCACCCTAGATTCCTGTGAGCACGCAGATGACTGAACCTCCTTTAGGTCTGTGGAAACTAGTGAGTTCTCTCCAGTAAATGATAAACTCTACGGATCTAAAAGAGGTTTTTTCTTCCTTTGCCTCATTAACTCAAATTTTGTGTTTAAAAATGGCATTCAGTCAAGTACACAAAGTTTTATATACTTCTGGTGGATTTGAAACTATAAACACAAGTATCCATTTATGAGAACAGTTTGAGATTCCTGGTTTGATTTGTGTGCTATATACTATTTTAAAACTGTTAAAATTCGAAACCTTTCTGCGCCGACAGAGTCTGAAATGTTTTTCTGTCAAACCTTAAAAGTCATGCATCATTGCAGTGTCTTGTCCCAGTCTATCTTGTACAATTCAATTCTCGACCGAGACGAGGCCTTGGGCCGACCTCCTTTAGGTCCATGGAAACCTGAGTGCTTACCAAGGTTTTGGGTGTGACGGTTTCAACCTATATAACGCTTCCCCCCCCTTCCTACCCACCGAGCATTCAAACATACAAAAGTTTTCTTTCCTGGCAATTTGGATAAAATTGATGACTGTTTTTGAGGAACGAAATTCAACTAAATATTGCTTCTGTTCAATGATCTAAACTGTCAAAACTTGTTTCACAAATTCTCACCCGTTGTTCAGTCATTACTTGATAAATCGATCAAATTTGAAGCTCATGTGATCAAGTTTAGATGCCAATTTATCAAAAGCATAATGTATAAATACATTATGCTTTTAATATGGCATCTAAACTTGATCACATGAGCTTCAATTTGTGTTTCATTGCTTTATACAATCTTAGCAGTTTTAACCATACCATCCTCTCTTTTCCTCTTATAAAATCAAAGAGAAATTTCTTGCTGATCATTAATTCATGTTTGCTGCACCTACTTTATGGACCAGTATCCTGGCTGACATCAGGAGCACAAGAAACTTTCTTGTTTCAAATTAGACTCAAAACTCAGCTTTTTAACATTGCTTTTAATTTACTCTGTTATTGTTATGTATGTTGAACGCTTTATCAAAATCCGTGCTATAAATGCAAATAAAATTATTTAAAAATATATGAAATGTAAAATGTACAGTAGGTACAAACAATAAGAATTTTAAAATGAGTCAGTTGAGTTTCAGAAAACATGATGTCTTTTGTCTCCAGTATCACAAACATCTACTTTTTATTGCTCTCCTGCTGTTTTCAGGTAGTCGACACAAATAATAGATTCAGTTCTGCAGTGAGCAGCCATGCAGACAATCAAATGTGTTGTGGTTGGAGATCGAGAAGCTCATAAGACCGAGCTTTTAATTCGTTACACAACAAACAAATACCCAAGTGAATATGTGCCTACTGTATTTGATAGCTATGCCGTGACAGTGATGGTTAATGGTGAGCCATACACTCTTGGTTTGTTTGACACTTGTGGTCAAGAAGACTATGATCGACTGCGCCCACTGTTGTACCCTCAGACAGACATTTTTTTGGTGGCATTCTCGGTTGCAAATCCGTCTTCACTAGAGATAGCTCTTAAAACATATATACCTGAAGTCACACATCATTGCCCCAGAACGCCATTCCTTCTTGTTGGAACAGAAACAGATTTGAGGAGTACGACAACAGATCATGATGACTTGTCAGGAACAAGACCAAGTTGTTTGCCATCATACTTCGGACCAATTATTGCAAACAGGATAGGTGCTGTGATGTACAAAGAATGTTCATCATTGACAGGAGAAGGAGTAAAAGATGTGATGGATCATGCAATGTTGGCTGCTTTAAGTCCAAAGAATAAGGTTTCCAAAACCAGGATCAGTGGCTGTGGTTATCCAGTTGTTGTGGATGAAGCCTGGAGAAGAGCTATTGACAGCACAGTGACAGTTTTTGTAAGTAAAGATTGTGATACATGGTGCTCACTACTACTGGAATTCCTGGAAAACTCCTGGAATTTGGAATTTTTCTTTCAGGGCCCTGGAAAACTCCTGGAAAAACAGATAGTTTTCCTGTACTCCTGGAAAACTCCTGAAACTTTGTGGAAAAAACTTTTCATAAAGTTTTTTCCTCTGGTGATTTAGGTCATTTTGGCCGGAAAGCAGAAGAAATTACTTGATATTGTTTTGTTTTTGGCAAGAGAAATTTGGGTCCTGAAAAAAAATAAATTTTCTACCCTGGAGAACTCCTGGAAAACTCCTGGAATTTTGTTATCATCAGTCAGTGAGCACCATGGTGATGTTAAATCCACATGTATATGCACAGTTCCAGTTGAATAATATAAATATCATGTATTGAATACTTGTTGGTCGCTTAATGTGGAGTTTAAAACAATTAGAAATCTCCTCATTACACTGTCGGTATTTTAAGAAGTTTAAAAGTGGCGACAGCTATTACATAGAGTCAGACGGCTACTTATTTGGAGGACTTTATTGTCTACTTTTTGCCTCATCAGAATAATGTACCGTAGTATAAATCCAGCTTCAAGATTCAAACAAGATTTGTCAATAAATCAAAATAAGCAAAGTACAGTTAGTACTTGCCAAAGATTTGAGCCCAATACACCGTATGTTGTATACAATTGGAATGACGTAACTTTGCCATTAGCCTTGATTTCCCATATACATGTACCTCCCTGGAAATCACTTTGAACAGTGAGAGAAATTTCCAAATTAAGTATTATTATTATTATTATTATTATTGTTATTATCATTATTATTTGTTATCATTGTTAACGTCAAAAATTATCAGCCATAGAAGTTGTAAAATAGTCATTTCTCCAAAGTTATTTTACATACTTGGACATATTATTGATAACTAATCATACCATGTTCTAACGATTTATGCTCCTATTTGATACTTGAAGTTAAGTTTATGCTGCACTATGCTTATGAGTACACCCTGACATCTTCAAAAGTCTATTTACAGAAAAGGGAACTGCTTAGTAGAGGTTCGCCTGTATACCCCATAGCTGTATTTATAGATGACATTCAAGAAGTACAAAAAGTATCTAAAACTGCAGTATTCCAGTAGCTGTGTGTACAGTATGCACTGTGGATAAGTACAGAAAAAAGTGTTTCAAATGTAGTGACACCAAAGTAAACCAAGCAGAGGTGTTCAGGAAAACCTTTAAGTACCACTTGGTCTAATTCTGTCTTTCGTTTTTTTTATTTTAAGAGCATCTTGGAAAGCCACGTTAAACAGGCCATCCTTGAAGACGCAATTTCTGTCTTTGACACGGAATTTCTAGGATCTGTACTCCAGTGTGGTTCGGTGAATGAGCTTCTGACAGCTAAGAACAAGAAAAGAATTGCCACGGTAGCTTCATCTAAGAAAAACAGCGATTTCATTCGGTTACTGTTTTCGAACGGATTTGAAGTACCAATACGGGAATGGGGCAAATGTTATCAGGTAAATACTTGCTGAGTTATGGCTTTCATGATGCCATCTGGTTTATTTGTGTAATTTTATCCATTCTTTTCTCTTAAAACAATATTATTCTGGAATGTACAACGTCAAATAAATTCAAGAAACCTGTCTTAAGAATTAGACGTCACTGCTCAAAGAAAAAACTGTTTGTTCTATTTTCACTCAACATTGTTTTTTTCTTCTGTTGCCTCCATTATTGCAGAGGGGAAAATTTATTATTTTGTGTTCGTCTGCCAAGTGGTCCTATTGCTTTCTAGTTCTCAACAATAACCGAAATGAGATATTTTAACAAGTAACCGTCTCATTGTTATTTTTATTTCTTCGTGTGTCACCCGGTATACATCAAACGTTCCACACGATTACCTTAAGTTTCTTTTTTTTTTTTAACTAAGAAACATGTTGAAACAATTGTAACTCCATTTTCTCATTTTTCTTTTTTTACGTTTTGCTTGTAGCAGAATGAACAGATGCTCGTTTTAACTTATACATCTCAGGTCGTTGGAACGACAGAAACTGAATACTAACATGGACACAATGGCTACGGAAGCTTTTTAAAACGTTTTCTGAGGAATTCGCTAGTACACGTATCGTAACAGTGAATAACTACATACTAACGTTGCAGGTGTGGACCAAAAGTAGTTTAGGAGACGATGAGGTCGCTGTTGACAAAGCAACAGTTACATCCCATAGGTTTCAGTCTGGTAAAGAACTGCATGTCCTTGCTGTTGGACAGAATGCTGCCGAAGTATCAAATCTTCCAAGTGCACTTCCCATTTCACAGATACACACACTTGTACTTGCAAATTGTGCAGGACTTTCAAATTCCTGCAGATTTGTTGCTTCACTGAATCTTAAATCACTGGTTATTACAAATTGTAGCTTGGATCAGATACCCCAGTGGGTATCTGATGTACCGAAGCTTACCATGTTAAGTTTAGGTAAGACAAATCTAAAAGAGTTACCGAATCATTTCTCACAGCTTAGTGCAACGTTGGAGATACTATGTATCCGAAATAGCAAATTGCAGAAACTTCCTAGCTCATTAAGTAATTTTAAAATGTTGAGAGTGTTGAATGTTGATAACAATGACCAAAGGGAGCTCCCAAGTCATATTGGTGACCTAGTTAATTTAGAGGTTTTAACACTTTGCAACAACAAGCTTAGAGAATTGCCGCTCTCTCTTGGTTTATTGAAGGGGTTGCACACTTTGCACTGGTCTGGAAATCCAATCACGTTTCCCTCCCAGACATATCTAAGTACTGCATCAACCACGGAGATTCTTGGTCATTTGAAGTCGTTCATGGAGAAGACTGTGCCTAACAATCAGGTAAAACTGACACTTGTCGGTCAGGAAGGGGCAGGAAAGAGTACACTTGTGGAAGCTGTCAGTTTCAAAAGAGATTGGAGATTTAATTCCATAGCAAATCCAGAAAAAACTGATGGAGTTGAAATTTCTACTGGTGAGCTCCACGACTACCAGCTAAAGATCTTTGATCTGGCTGGTGATGTTGAGTATCTCAAGACTCACATGTTGTTCTTGTCTGAGAAGAACTTGTTTTTCACCGTTTTTGATATGAGTCAGTATGTGATTGGTACTGTAGCTCGCTCGGTTGATCATCTTGGAAGGCTGGAACTGTGGCTGGAAACTCTCCAATCCCAGGCCCCAAGATCTCACGCTATTATTACAGCCACTCATGCCGATCATCCCATGCTTAGCGAGGAAATGAAACAAGTCATAAGACAGCAGGTATGCCAGCTGTTGGCAAAATATCGAGCTCATCACTTGCATTGTTACAAGGGGGATTACGTTGCTTCTTGCTTTATCTGCAACGAATCGCCTTTGTCAGATTCTCAACTCGGAGATGTGCAGTCAGTTCTTTGTCTAACTCCAGATGCTAGCAGGAAACAGAAAGCGAAATCACTACCATATTGCATTCCACATGTTGTTGGATATTATGAAGTTGGAAGCAAAGAGCAATATCCGAGGAGTTTTACAACTTCCAAGAATCCAAGTATAGAGAAATTAAAGGAAGGTGCAAAACATATTTTGGAGAAGCTCTTTAAGAACAAAAAACACCGCGCTATTCCGCAGAAATGGGCGATGCTTCGAGAGAAAGTGCAGCAAATGGTGGAAACTAATTCTTATATGTGCAAAGAACCTGTACTTCCGTTCAAAGAATTTCAGAAACTTGCCAATGACTACAATATCACTTCTGATGTTGTTCCTGTTATGATGACCTTTTTTCATTGTCAAGGAGACTTTCTCTGGTATAACAACATACCTGAGATGAAAGAAAGTGTCATTATTCAACCAAAGTGGCTCTCCTTTATGCTGCGAAGGCTAATTTCATTTCGTCCTGAGGTTGAGTGCATTTCTGATGGCATTCTTCATCACATTCACTTAGATTCACAAGAGGAAGAGGTTGTCTTTTCCTAGCAATGTTAAACCAGTCTACTACCGCTACCACGTTGTATACCTCACAAGGACGCGAGGAGTGTGTTCCATTCATGAAAAACTGACGAACACGACTGACGAAGTTTCCGATGTCCAGTGCTCGGATGAACGAAAGTCCTCTACTCTAGGAGACTTGCACAGGGTGTACCTTGAAGTAACACCCCACAACAATACTCTTAAGGTGGTAGTGCGAGGTACTCAGCCCTGCTGTGTCATGTCCGAGATACAGGACATAGTAGCAGATGTGCATCTCACCAGACACACAGGGATTGAGTACTTAGAGCACGTGGTGTGTCCACAGTGTGAGTTGAGGAGAGTCAGAAATCCAGCTCGGTTTGATTTAAGCTCTGCTATCGATCCCGTTTGTTCCAGAGGTCATGCACTTGGGAGCCGTGAGGAAATCCTGACCGGAAACTCCTGCAAACCTTCACAAGCAACCGCTTCTGAGCTGGCACGGCTTGGTAGAATGGTTGGGGAGACACTTGAAGACCATTACTGCCCCAAACTATTCGTTGTTCTGCCCATCCAAACAGAGAGCATGTCTCTTAAAGACCGAATTGTCTACACTTACCCGAGAGATGGATTTGCTGTTCACCTTCTGTGTGAATGCCCGGGACAATGGCATTTCATCGACTCTCCGGGATTTCGCATTGGTAAGCCAAAAGAATTCTTTGACGTTCATGGAACCAGGGTTTGTAAGCTGTTGAATGTTATCAGCGTTTTCCAAGGTCCGATGAATGCAGCTACTAAAGTTAAACCTCACTTCAGAGTCGGTGCTGGTATAGCTGAACAGTCTGGCTCTCTTGCAAGAGACCTGGAGGCCCTTCTTCAGAACTACTTTGACAAGTACCCTGAGTTGAAGGCATCGTGTAGAGGTTCCGTTGAAGAGGACCTGAAGTATTTGAAGACAACGACCAAGCTCCAGCGAAGCGAGCTTGCAAGGTTTTTGAATGTTGCCTTCAAAGGTCGAGAGTTTGGTCCCCTTGCCTGCACGTTTGTTGAGAAGTACAATGAATGGCTTTGGCTCTGCGAGGAACACAGCCGACAGTTTGAAATCGTTGACCGTTAGTCTGTTTGTAAGAAATTCACTGAAGACCCTTTTTTCCAGTTTTGTCAGGATGTCTGTTACATTTGTTTGACATGATTTACTCTGTATTTGTATTTGTGATGCTGATGCTAAGACTTGTTTTTTCCCCTTTCTTTTTTCTTGTGCCTCAGCCTAATCTGTCGCTACATCTGAGAGCCCAATTCCGACAAGCGATCTGGAAAGGCAACAGAAGTTATGATAAAGGCAAGCACAAGCTGGAACCGTTTAGGCAGAAGAAAACGACTGTGTTCTTGTTCGCCAACTTTGACTTACGTCAAGTCAACGCGTTTAAGAAGAATTGACTCTTCTCTTGTCGTATGATTTGCGGCTTTTCTTCAGTGAAGCAAATCACTGTCTTTGATTAAGGTCACTCTCTTTAAAAGCTCTCAAATAATAGATACGACAAGCGTTCATTCAACAGGCAGAACGCTTTGTCTGGCATAGTTTTCTCTAATGTCAGAAGTGAACCAAGGAACAACGTGTCATCTTGGCGTGACGATGCGGTACTTAGAAAGTATGAGAAGCTGGTTTTACAGCACACAGCAGAACTTTCCTAAATATAACTTAGTGGCCAGGGAAAAGCTCCCTTTTAGTCCTTTATCTATTAAAGTGCAAACCATAGCAAAAGTGTGTTGTCGTAAGTTAATGTATTACGTTGTAGCTGCTACCCATTTGTGAAATGCAGTGTTCGCCAACTGAGGACCGAAAAATTTTATACATCTTACTCTTCTAATTCTTTCACATCTTTTGCGCCATCTTATGTTCTGGTTTTGTTTAGTCAATCGAAGAAATAACTCGCAGTACTCAAACCTTATGCACCTATCAGTGTTAAGCCCGTGTGAGGGGGGGGGGAGGGGATCGTGCCTGAGCCATCCCCTATAAGTGGGTTTAGACATACAAACTACAGATGCAAACTCTAAAACATAGTAAATGTATGGCTTTTTTATTATTTTTGACCCAACTTTTCATCCCCAAGGAGTGGGTTTTGACATAAAAATTTGACTAAAAATTAAAAATTCCCTCCTGTCCGACCACCCCACTCCCCCTTCCCTCTCTGAGCTTGTTATTGATAGGTGCATTACAGTCAACGGAAGTGCCGTGGGAACCGTATTCAGAAGAGTTGTTGTAGATTTCAAAAATGCAGGCGGCAAGTTTAAAAACCTAAAATAAACCTTCAGCCGTCTGCCACTACCTCGCGATGAAGAAAATTAAAAATCTCAAACTTGCAATTAAATCGTCCTTTAGATCCATTATTTCGATATTTGAAAAGAACATTGCACGTTACAACTATTTTCTTTTTGATGGACTTTTAATGTGATCGTTTGGAAGGAAATAGAAGACATTGATACTTGCCGCAATCCCCAAAATGCTCAAACTAGTCTTGACGTTTTGACTAAAACTTTGCCACAGTCTTGAAAACTACAACAAAGATCTTGTGACTGAGTACATTTTTTCGTCACTTCCGTGGACTGTAATAGTTGAAATTAAGTTAAAGATCATTTTAAAGAATCGAAGCTCTCACTGACCTCAGTTTTAGATGACGATCTATGTCGAACGTGTTCAGCTAAAACCTAAAGGACGCAAAAGATGCCGGATCCCTGATCTAGGATCTAGGAGTTTAACTGGTAGTATAAAATTTGTACTGATTTGGAGCGATATCTCGTCAATAGCGCCACAGAACATGGCAAATATAAAAGTTAAATAATTATTGTAGGAAGTAATTACGAGCTAATAGAATCGCGACCTGAGACAGGATCGTTTTACGGCTCTGTAGATTAAGTGAAAAGACGAGATACAATGTTTTCCTATTCTTCCGCTAGGTTTTATTTACTGATACAAAACTGAGCTGGTCTACACTACTTGTCGGAAAACCTTTACTGTTTTCATTTTCTAGGGTATTCACAAGTATAAACCTAAAATGTGTTTAGGACTTTAGCTGATCAAGACTCTTTACTCGAAAGGATGAGTTCGCTTAGGATAGTTAGAATATTCCTTTTTGGGTAAAAACATTCATTATTAGAAAAAACACTCAGATCTTGTTTGTCGTTTGCTGATTTGTTTTCCTTCAGTCGTAGATAAAAAGAGAGTTATTCCATTCTGTCGACCAGTTCAATTTTGTGCTCTTTTGTTCTTAAAATAATTGGTTTTGCTTCGAAATTACCATAATAGTTGCGTTTTTTCTCGCGCCGTCGGCTCAAAGTAACACTGAGTGGTACTGAAATGTCCTTTATGTGACCATTCAAATGTGGAAACCAATCCATGTTTGGAAAAGGAGACGGGGGTTTGGAAATTCTTTCCGTTTTTCCTCTGGTGGTGTTGACCTAAAAATACTTTCCTGGCTTCCTTTTTCTTTGAAAATAAAAACTGAGCTTAGTTACTTAGCTAGCGCTATAGGTAGTTTTGACCTTGTTTACTTCAGATTATTTGCATTAACTTGACTGTCGGGCTCGCGCTGTGGGGGCGGGTCTGTGGTCAATGTTGTCGGCGGCGGCTGGGAATCGAAACTGGTCTATTATTGCTTTTTAGCAGTATATTCATCAGTAGAGTTACGCTGGCAAGCCTAGATTAGCTATGCTACCTGCGATGTCAGCAACACCTGGAAACTATAATTAAAGTTTGAAATTGAAATTGAAAATGTAAGATCATCAGTAACCTCAAATTACCGTAAACTCGATTGAATCTACAGGAAGGGCAGTCGATAATCAACATCCTTGATGACTTCCAAGCTATCCCGCAGGATTAGCGAATGGCTAAATTCTAATAAATTATCTCTGAATGTTGAAAAATCGAATTTTATTAGTTTTTCACCCACCGCAAAAGAAAGTCACACCTATCAATTTATATGTAAACCAAAAAAAAACTGCTGCAAAAAGATTTTGTTAAATATTTAGGAGTTTTAACTGATTCAAACGTGTCATGGAAACACCACATTCGGGAAGTCTTAGAATACACAGGACAAAACAGAGGTGTCCGTCTTAACTGAGCGTAGCTCGCAAGATATTCGGCCAATCTCCACTAAAGTACACATTTTCTGAAAACTTAATAAACGAGATTTTGAATCTGCTACTTTTTAAAATAAGATTTGGTTAGAATTCGAATTCGAGTTCTTTTTATCCAAAACGACATGTTTTTTCTTTCATGTTTATTTTCCAGCACCTTCAACTACACATGTTTAAGTTGTCGTGCATTCGATTCTGCACATGTTGAATGGCGTAAACAGTGGCGTAGCCAGCCCGTAGGCCTGCAGGCCCGGGCCTTCAAAATTATTTTGACAAGGGAAAAAATAATTGAAAAATTATATTGAATAAAAAGAAGAAAGGGAAGATATTTTTAAAAGGACCATTATAATTGTCATTTTGCAGCGAATGCTGCGTGGTTAATACTCGTTGTGGATGACAGAATTCGCCCTAAACCCCTGATGTCGATGTTACAAACGATTGGAGAGAAGACTGAGCTTGTCTCTCATGTAGAGAGTTTCCTTATCTTTCGATATTGGCCTAATGGCATTTCTGTCAGTAATAATGAGGAGTACTAGCTCAGCATGTATATGATAACACTAAAATCGTTAAGCCGATGCTAGGTCGAAAACACGTCAAGCCTCAAATGAAGAAAGTCCGTTTGTTTTCAAATGATTATCAAATGCAATAATTTATTCTCAATCTTCTACAAATACTAATTCCCGGGCTCCTGAACATTTGAAAAAAACCCTAGGTCGGCAGTGACGGATCCAAGGGTTCTAGACTACTCAAATTCACAATTTCAAAAAATGCTAAGGAACCAATTTTTTTCTTCCAGGGAAGACAGTTTTTAGCATTGGCATGGGAGGAACATCTGCGCTAGGTTTTTTATTTATTTTAGTGCATTTCTAGCGATTTCAGAAACGCAATTTTCAAAAAACGCTCGCGCCTACGCCGCTCGTGGGCCTACAAAAATTTCAGATCCTGACTACGCCACTGGTAGTATATTTGTTGCGTGATGATTTGAAGTACTACTTACAATTTTATCTACGTTTCCGGCATACATTGAAGAGAACAGTTGTTCAGGAAGTGCTACCGCAGTGTATTTGTCGTTTGCCTTTACATTGTGGTTTCTTTATGCAATTTTGTTTTTCTTATGTGACAATCGGTTAAGATTTACGTGTCCGATGTCTACGAAGATTGACAACGATGTTTTGTAAATTTCTAATGCGGTGTTATACGTAAGGTTTCAAACAAACACTATCGTGATAATGTTTTGGAAAAAGCTGTTTTTTTACACAAATTATACTATTTTAATTTGTAGCCTGCGATGCGACTCTAGGTCCCAATCCCAGATCGCTTTTGCCCGGCTTAAATTTAATTTTAAGGCCGTAACTAGTCTTACTATTTTGACGTTATTATGATGTCAGAAGCAGAACATTAATAATTACAATGGAATCCCGTTTAATAGTACCAACACCAACGGGCCATAGACAATTAGCCATATTTAAGGGGTGGGGTCAAACTTCTTAGCTGGTCTGCTAGGGGTCTTGTGGTCTAAATTTGTAAAGGAAATGGCTGTTTTTTAAAAAGACAAAGACACGAGATGTAACAGGCACTTCCAACTAAAAAGGGTGTTAATGTTTGTCAAGAATGTCGTTATATTTCAGATACATTTTCGTTTGACACTTTGGCTTGTCTGACCTTTGTATAGAATGCTCCCTGCGGTTTGATTGGCCGTATTAACGAGGTGAATTACAAAGGAATCTACATGATGGGATTTCAGAATGTGGCCGTTGGCCGCATTAACCGGGTGGCCCCATTAGCGGATTTTTCTTGTAGAAAATATTTGGGCATTTCGCCGGGCGATCAAACAAGTCCGTAATAACGAGACAACCGTATTAACGAGGTGGCCGTAAGATGGGGTTCCACCGTATTTTTTGGAAAAGGCTATGGCAAGTTTTAGTGCTGATCTAT